>JBBPJZ010000617.1:0-16162 GCA_038089015.1 Chalciporus aff. trinitensis | reverse complement strand
CTTGCGATTGTTGACCAAGTCGGAGACGGCTGCTGTGCAATCGGTGTTGCATGTTCTCTTCCTTCCAACACCATTCAAGAGTTCGCCGGTCCTTGCTGCCCGTACCGCCAATGATGACAGCCCAGAGGAAGTACTGAAGACAGGTGCTTTGTACCGAGAATGTGCAGTCGTGAATGTACGAATACCAACGCCGGAGGGAACCGAGCAGAAGAAAGGCGGGACTGATGGGTCTATGCCAGATGACAGAGAGCTCGGTGGTGTTCACCTCGGTCAATCTGTCTGGGAATCTTTCGAAGTGGCGCTCAAAGAGTGGGAGAGGACTGTGCCGTCTTCTGACAAGGAAGCCGCAGGGGATGATACCCCATCCGTGGATACCCCCGTTTCCTAGTTCTGTCAGTTCTGACTCTTGAAACGCTACTTTTTCTGACAGACCTCTTTCAGGTTTTGTGGCGCATTTTAGAGCGAGCTCGCATGTAATATATATAGCATCGGACAAACATACTATCCCTCACCAGGTCCCTCTTTTCTGTAGCCAAGTGAGATCTCGTAGATTGCATATGATAAATTATTGATCAAATGGCGAGGTGGTTGGGTAAATATAATAAAGCGGGACATAGGTAATAGCGTCGTCCTGTGCAAAAAGCAGAAAAAGAGAAAGGAATCATGCCAATCATGCATCCTCTCCAAGGGCATCTCGCTCCAACCCATCAGCGACGGACTCGAGCGCCACCTTTGGCTTCAAGAGCGTCGTCAGCTTGAACTCGACCAATTCACCCTGAACGACTTTCTCCGACCTCTGCAACCCAAGCGCAGTCGTGCACAAGATAGGCTTCCCGTTCTGATCCTCGCCCTGCCCTTCAAAGTCGTCCATCCCAGCATTGTTAAACTTCTCACCCGAACTCGCGTTGATAGGCCACAAATCCGCCGAAGTCACTTCCTCTCCCATCGCCTTGTTCAACCTGGACGCCATCTTGACGATGTTGGAAATACGTTCGCCGAATTTTTGAGTGAACTCGCGATAGGTTTCTTCGTACGTTTTTGCAGAGCCTGCGGCGACCATGATGATGACGAGGGTGTCGGAGATGTGAGCGACCATGGTCGCGTGCAGGTCGCCTTCTTGCAGAGCGACTTTCTGGGCATGGGCACGTGTCAAGGCACGCCAACGGCCACCCACCGCCTGAGTTTCTATGAACGCCAAGCCGGGATGAGTATCCTCTCAGCCGCGCAGTGAATATAAATCGCACTCACCCGTCTCTCGAATGTCGTTGTAAATCTCTGCGAGAGGTTGCTCCGCTTGAAGACCGTCATAGTCCCAGGTCATGATGATCCACCTCGAAAATTCGGTGGTCGCACCCTGAAGTGCGATTTGCACGAGGAGGGGGTCATCACCATGTTGCACCGTGGTGAGCAACTGTGTCATCGTGGGACCCATGAGTTCGCTCATCCGAGTGCTCGCCTCTTTCATCTCATCCGCGTGAATAGGTTGACGCGCGAAGTCGAACGTGTCGGAGATGAAAGCAGAGGTTTGCATGATTTCGGCGTTGAGGGCTTCGATGAGGGAAATGACTTCGGCGCCGGAGAGGGTGTCTGCTTTGGTGAGGAAGGCTTGAGCACCTTTGAGTTCGCGAGTACGGGCTTCGAGGAGGGTGGTGAGTTCGTCGTGTTTGGTACGGGCGTGGTGGAGTTCGTTGCGGAGGTTCTTGATGTCGAGCTCTCTTCCCTCTACCTGCCGTTTCAATCCCGCCACCTCTGTCGTCAACCGCTGACCCGTTGTCAAGGCCTGACTCTTTTCATCTTCCTCGCGACGGAGAGACTGTTGGACATTGTGCTTGTCCTCTTGTTCTCGGTGGAGGGAGTGGGTGAGTTTGGAAGCGTCGGAGAGGGCTTTTTGGAGGTTGGCTGTGAGCTGGGCGAGTTCGTCTTTGAGTTTTCGGTTTTCTTCGGAGGAGGATTTGACGAGACCCTCGAGTCTCCGTACTCTCTCCTCACGTTCCCTTTCTCTCTCTTCCTCTTCTTTGGACTTGCCACCGAGGAGGAAGGAGGGCAGTAGGCGCCTGAGACGGCGTCGAAATTCGAGGGGCATGAAGCGAACGAAGATCCAAGGAAGACCTGCGAAAGCTACAGGAAAGACCCAGTACTTTGAAGGCGTGAACGCGAACGTCGATAGGTTCATGGTGTGGGACATCCTACCGGTGAGAGTAACGGGAAACAGTCACGCAAGCGATCGACGGCTCTATGAAGGACGTTGGGTTTGATGATTGTTTGGTTCGGTGCGGTGGCCATGCGCTTGGGGTGCGGATGCCAGTAGTCTGGGAGTGAGTGGGCGTGTGTGCAAAGGTGACATGGGTGGAAGGGGGTGATGGTGCTTGCCTCGTGGTGACCGTGACTGACGTTGACGATTCAAGTTTGAGTCATGGAAACTGGAAATAGACGCCTCCGTCGAACACGTTGTATGTGCGTTGCGGAAGTTGCGTTATGAGGGCACGCTTAGTTCATTTACGGGGCAGATAGGGAGGATTGCGTCCACAGCAAGCAAGGCTGGGCTCATCATAGCACCCTTGACACCCTCACACTTATAAGACTACAAGTCCAGTCGTCCTAGCCAGACGTCGAACGTACCCCTCCTCGTCAGTCAACGCATTTACGTCTCAATCCAGTCTACCCTCCTCAGGCTCGTTTCTACGAACGCGACCGCGAATGCTCTCCCGAAAACCCTACCAAGGCCGAACACGCGGACTCGTGGTCGCATTTGACGTCGGTACGACATACAGCGGTGTGTCGTACGCCATCCTGGATCCTGGCGAAGTGCCAAAGATACAGGGTGTGACGAGGTCCGTTGCTGTTCTCTCCGCCTCCCCATTCCTGTGTACCACGTGTTTTGGCTCACGACACTTTTCATGTAGGTACCCTGCGCAAGAGCATGTAGGCGGTGATTGTAAGATCCCGTCTATCGTGTATTACGACCATTCTGGAACGCCTCGTGCTTTTGGTGCCGAAGCACTTCAAGATCATATCATCGAACAAGCGGAAGATGAACAGTGGGTCAAGTTAGAGTGGTCCGTCTCTCCCTCCTCCTCGTACAACATGTGACCATGACCGTACGACGTCTAGGTGGAAGCTTCACTTGCGAGCAAAACATCTCTCCGCATCACATATCGCTGATGACGATATTCCGCCTATTCCATTTGGTAAATCCCCCGTCGAAGTCCTCGCGGACTTTATGCGCTATCTAGCCCACTGTACTCGAAAGTACATCGAAGATTCTCACGGCACCAATCTCTGGAAGAGCGTCGAGAATCGAGTCGAGTACGTGCTCACCCACCCGAATGGATGGGAAGGACCGCAGCAGAAACAGATCCGACGCGCCGCAGCCCTTGCAGGTCTCGTGTCGAATACACCTGAGGGACAGGATCGGGTACACCTCTTGACGGAGGGAGAAGCCAGTTTGCATTTTTGCGTATCGACGATATTGGCGTCGGATGCGTTGTCGAAGACGCCGATTTTGGTGTCGTCGACAAATGAACAGCAGGAGCAGCAGGAAGAGGAGCAACCGAGACAGCAGGGGGTGGTGATTATTGATGCGGGAGGAGGGACGATTGATTTGAGTGCGTATTCGATGAGGTTGTCGCCAGCTTCGTTTGAGGAGATTGCACCTGCGGAATGTGAGTGTGCGAGATGCTTCGTTATTTGACGCCCTCTCATCTTCCGTTGATAGGTCGCCTACAAGGAGCTGTGATGGTTACGCGAAGGGCCGCCGCCCTCCTTCGAAGTAAGTGATCAGAGCAGACGTTGGAATGCGAGATGCTGACGATGTTCCTCAGGGAAACTCGAGGGCTCGAGATACGGCAGCCCAGAGATTCTGAAACAGATGACCGAAATCTTTGACAAGACGACCAAGCTCCGACTTCGTAACGCTGAAGATCCCCAGTACATCAAGTTCGGTACCGTCCGCGACAAGGATCCTCAATACGACATTCGTTCTGGTCAGCTGCGACTATCGGGGTAAGTTACGTTTGGATGCACCAGCGAGCGCGGGTCCTGATGTACATCCAGCAAGAGTGTCGCAGATCTCTTTGACCCTTCCATTCGGGAGATCATCGACGCGTTCAAGAAACAGCAACAGGCGTCCTCAGTCCCTATCACGGTGAGTTCGTGCTCGTCACTACATTTTTCTGAACTCTGATGTTCTATGATCGCAAGTCTGTGTTCCTCGTAGGAGGTTTTGCTGCAAGCGAGTGGATGTTCATGAGTCTTCGACGATACTTTGAGATGCTCAACATCAGCGTCTGCCGACCCGACAGTCACGTGTAAGTCCCATCAACACGATACCCTGTCTCAGACCCAGCCTCATCTCAGGTCACGGTCAGGAACAAAGCGGTAGCAGACGGGGCAATATCGTATCATATCGACCACCTCGTCTCTTCAAGAGTTGCCAAATTCACATATGGTACCGAATGCAGCGTGCCGTTTAATCCGTCGGACGGTGAACATCGCGCAAGACAGAAGAATATATACCGTGGGCCGTCGGGACAATTGGCCCTTCCGAATGCGTTTGCGTCGATACTGACCAGGGTGAGCGGAGTGTTCCTTGGTGTTATGTTACCGAACGCGGGGGTTGACATGGCGTATACTAGGGCACTCGGGTCGCAGAGCAGCAGGAGTTTGAAGAAGCGTTTGCTGTTCGACGGTCCTCACATGTTGCATGCAATTCCGTGGATGTTGCCATAACGTCCTACCGAGGACCACTCGCTCAGCCCAGTTGGATGGATACCGAGCAGGGTACGCGGTCCCCGTTTCCCATTTCCCGTACGACCGAGCCCCATTCCCACTTCTGACCGGGACACACCATAGATCAATTCTCAACCCTCTGCACTGTACGTGCAGATACGTCCAAATTCGCCAAGACGCTTTCCCCCAAACGATCTTCGGATGGTTCATTGTATTATGCTCTCGATATCAAGGTGATACTGCTGTTTGGATTAACGGAGCTCACGGCACAAGTGAGCTGGATGGAAAACGTGAGTGCTTTCCTATCATCTTGTAGGTTCTTGTGGCTGATTGTTGGATCAGGGGAACGAAGTTCGGTGAGTGCGAGTTGTTGGGATCATCAGTTTGTACCCCAAATTGGGCGCTAACGTTTGGTGTTGGTATGTGATTCAAGGAGCCCGGCAGTGGTGGTGTACGATGATGCAGCGTGATTCAAGTTTCCTGAAGGGTGGACATGTGAAAGGATGGTGCATGTGTAGTAGTAGTGTATTATAGTCTCAAACCGGATCTAAACGAATGTGGAAGAGGTCTGTATCATAAAACATTACAGTACATAAGACAACAAACATGTAACTTATTAGGTAAGTTACCTTCACCAGAACTCAAGTTACTTGCAAGCTCGATGTTCGAAGGCATAAAGCGATATGTGTACGACCGGCGCAATGGACTCATCAAGTCTGCAATTCTTTTGGGTGGCTCGTACGCGGTCAGCACGTATTTCGGGGACAGACTCGAGGAAATGAAGGACAGGGTGATGAGGGACAAGGCTGCAAGAGAGAGGTTGGCTCCATCTCGAACTTCATGTAGTCAAGTCCTCATTCATTTTTCCTGAATTTTATCTTGCAGTCTTCGACGCCGTTTCCAAACGACACACGACGATGTCTGCTTCACAATCATGGCACTCATACCCACTCTCGCCTCCCAGATCCTCGAAGAAATGGACGTCGAGTCTCTCACAAACGAACTCCAGTCTGTCTCTCGCTCGGCGAGAGCTCGTGCACCCGTACCGTCTCATAACCAACAACGCTCGGAATCCGTGTCCGAGGTCAGCTCGATCTCAGATGCCCATTCCGACGCGGGCTCTGTCTCTCTTTCGTCCTACTCAGGTTCTGGTTTCGACGGGGACCGTGCTTCAGCCGCTTCGAGTAGTTGGATTGAACACATGTCATCCTCGGAAAACCCACCAGCCCGACAGGACATCGCCGGGCAGCTCTCAGATTCAATCACATCAACCAGTTCCTCCCTCAGCTTCAACGGTCGTAGTCCCGGTCCCGTCGACAACTCCGTATCCTCGCTCGGTACGAAAACGAGAGGTCAACTATGGAATGAAGTCAAAATACTCGGTGAGCATATCTCGAGTGGTCACTTGAAATGCAATCCACTGAACCCCTCTCGAGCATTGACCCGGACGCTTACCACGCTCTATACGACGACCCTACTCTCCCTTCTCACAGCCGTCCAACTCAACCTTCTTGCACGGAGCCGCTACATCGAGGCCGTCCGGGAAGCTGAGCGTGTCGAGCGTGCACGTGATAGTATTCCCCCCTCTTCGCTAACTGACATTCTGGCCAGAGAAGCCCTTGCCAAGGTGGTCGATGTCGAGGCAATATGGCCAACATGGGGGTTTGGCGATGAAGACGACGCATTCGATGATGAGATGTTTGGTGATGCTATTTCTGAACAGACGGAACTGCGTTTTCTTACGCTCTCTTGGTGGTGGTTGCATGTTGGATGGAAGGATGTTGCTGCGAGGATAAGGGGTGGTGTTGAGAGTGTTTTTGATGAGTGAGTGGTTTGCTTTATCATGTGTTTGTGCTCGGGCCGTTATGCGTCCCTATCATCGCATATATTCAGCCTTGCATCTAGTTCGGAGTTATTGACTGACTTCTGCGTCTTGTCCAGTGTGTCATTGAAAACGAAGCTTTCCGCTTCCGAGCTCTTTGTACTCCTAATGGACGTGAGGCGGCGTGTAGAGATGAATGGCACAGGAAGCCAGCTAGGCTTAAGGCAAGTGACTTTCTTTGCACAATATTCTCAATAAGCTGCTGATTTTCTGCTTTCTAGGTTGGTCTCAAGCCTTCTACCACCAACGCCAGAAACCACGGCCCATGTTCTCGCGCAAGGAGGGGCACCACCGATGCCCCGAGACGCACAAGCACACGATACAGCCCACCAACCTCTGCATGGAATAAGTCCACCTCCATTCTCTGACCTTACCCGTAGCCCTACCTCGTCATATGGAGACATTGAGCCATCGCACCCCACTCAAGGACCAAGCCACGACGGATTGACCCCCGCAACTGCGATCCCAGTCGAAAGCCCCACTCCTCGTCCCATCTCCTTTCCTACATCCCCGTCATCACACGCCCACGAATTCGACCTCGGCTCTCGTGCGTCACCTTCTCCATCCAATGCATCACCCCCACCGCCCCGTCTCCGCCAAGCACCAACGGACACGTCCGATTCCCTCGCTACGTCACACGCGATCCCGTTCAGTATGGACCCGCAGTTCAACAAGCTGCTCGAGCAGACTCGTGAGTACCTCTCAGGCCCTGATTTCGCACACGCATTGGGATGTGCACTTGATCGCGCGACTGAGGTCCTCATGGATGGTCTCCGTGCACGTGTGTTTGTCGACACCACGAGTGCTGTGAACTCACCTACCGCTGCTGAGGGGGAATCTGTCATCCCCGGAACGGATACTGCCCGGGAAGAACCTGAGATCAAGATTCGTTTGGCGGGGTTACTCCCTGGTTTGGCGAGGTGGTGTCAGTTGGCATTGAATGCGACGCCGAACGAGTTGGTTGACGTGAGTGTGATATCTTTCTCGAATTTTGTCATGGGGTTTGTTGACGTTGGGGGTCTTGTTAGAATATCATGGCTGTGAGAGAGGTCAATGCGCTCGAAGCGATTATTATATCGGATTATCAAGACCGATTTCCTGCGGTTTCGTGATGGCCGTGTTCGAAAGGATGAGGATGGTAGTGTATTTATTGGGGGTAGATTTGAATCTTACGCAACTTCTTCGAGTTCGTGCTATTGATGCGTCATATAGTTTTCTAACTAGTACTGGTGAAGCCATACGCAGGTTTTGAGCTCAACCCCTACGGCGGCTTCGTCGGCGAGTTTCCTTCGGCGACGGCCTCATTTGCGACCTGGTCATGAGGCCGTTCATGACGGTGATAACCTTCTATTTGACTGATCAGGTTGCATACCAGCATTCTTACCCCTGCCTCGTGTTCTAGTTATTCAGGATGATGGTCACGCAGCATGCAGCCTGAGACTTGTCTGCCACATGTAGGGGGGTTTGTTCTGTGTGGCGTGTAGGTATCAATGTGATGTGAGGAGGATTAATTCGAATGATCGCCTTCCGTCCGTTCATGGAGGTGCACATCGAATAGAGCCAGGTACCGTTACGATGATTGTTCAAACGTTCATTCTTAGACTCCTCACTTGTTTCCAGGTACTCACTTCATTTCCAGTGAATGCCATCAACTTGAAGTTGAAGGGTTTTGCCATGTAAAGCGGGCGCGCGTCGTCCTGTGTGTTATAAGAAAAGAACGACGGAGTACAGCAAGAGCGCCTTCACGTAAACTAACATCAGGTCAACCCATGCTTTTGATTTGCGCATCCAACTTTCCTTGGCGTGTTTGGCTTTCGGCAGGGCACTGAGGTTTCTGAGGAGCAAGACTTCAGGAAACCTTTCATCATCGAGTAGTTCGATCTCTCACACAGCGGCAGCATCCTCATAGCGTACTGAGGCCATCTGTCGGATCCTTGCTGGGTGGATATAGAGCGAGGTGAGTCTCAAATCCAGCGAGTTGTCACTCGCCGATTACAGCGAATGCAAAGTGCTTACATTACACTGTTCTGTACACGCGTCCACATCGAAGCTCGGAGCATGCAACTCCATTAACTTCCTGATGTAGGGGAAACTTATTATTCTATAGTACTATTCTCTGGGCTCACGAAGCTCAAGGCGCAGATTGGTTGGATGGATAATGTATGTCGTTGCGTTTATCATCTACATATCTCCTCACTCATTGGCTGGGTTTCCGTTCCGTACAGGGTGTGGAAGTCAGGTACGTTCATTCCGGATTGCAAGTCGGATGCGGGGTATGGTCCATCCAATTTGACCTATCTGGATTGGAAGGAACCTAGCGTCGATTGTCTATGACGAGATCGTGTATCATAAGGAATAGATGTATCAAACATTACTTGCCGATTTCCTGGTCTTCGTGGCATTTGTCAAAACAGGGCTTTCCCGCCGAGAATGGTAATTAACTGGTTCATGGATCACGTCGGTTCGCACGCGCGAACTGCTACCCACCTACTCTTCTCAAACACCAGCCAACCGCCCTAGAGCCCAGATGTGGGATGATGTGAGATGGGATGGATCTCTTGATGTCTGTCATTTGGACGGAACGGAGAGCAGCCTTCCTCGCCTTGACACCGTGTCCGCCGGTGGGCGCCTTTGATGGTGAATACACAAAGAGAGGGGGATCTTCGACGTCTCATTCTGGTAAAATCCCCCTCGTGTTCCGGGTCATTAAACCTTAGTTGAATTCTGTCACCTGCCTTTGTGACCTCGTTCACCCAGCGCACCATCCGTCAGTTGCACCATGGCTTGTATCAATGTATGGTGCCTGCCTCGTTTTTGCTCCACGATGTTGTTAGATTCGAGGAAAACATGAAAGGTCTTTTTGGGCTGCAGCGGACTGCATTCCTTTCACTCAACGTCTCACCAGTGGCACTCGCACGATGATTTCCAGAGAACCCTACAATGGTCTTTCCCGCAAGTTGGTCCTCGCATTCGATGTCGGTACAACCTTCAGTGGAGTCTCTTATTGTCTCCTCGACCCCGGCGAGGTCCCAAAGATCCAGGGAGTCTCGAGGTGAGCTTTTTGAGGTTATCCGTTCTCCTACTGACGTATCGTTGAATCAGGTATCCGGCACAGGAACATGTTGGTGGTGACAACAAGATACCCTCCATCCTATATTATGACCAGGCAGGCGCGGTACGGGCTGTAGGCGCCGAGGCTCTACAGGAACATATCATCGAGAAAGCCGAGGAAGAGAATTGGGTCAAGCTCGAATGGTAAGTGCCCGAGCATCGAAAGCAATCCTTGTGGGCTGAGAGCACTTACTAGGTGGAAGCTCCACTTACGAGCAAAACATTTGTCATCGTCTCATATCAAAGATGGAGACATTCCAGCCCTTCCTCCGGGTAAAAGTGCAGTCCAGGTTCTCGCAGATTTCATGCAATATCTATTCAGTTGCGCTCGCACCTACATCATTGAATCTCACGCCCTCGGCACCTCGTTGTGGAAGTCCGTCGAAAACAGCATCCAGTTCATCCTCACGCACCCAAATGGTTGGGAGGGCTCTCAGCAGGAGCAAATTCGTCGTGCTGCCGAGCTAGCTGGACTTGTGCCGAGTGGAGAGGAGAATCGAGGACGTATTCGGATGTTGACGGAAGGGGAAGCTAGTCTACATTTTTGTGTCACCGACGTTCTAGCATCGGACACTCTTTCCAAAATTCCTATCGACTACTCCGACACCGTTGCTGAGGAAGAAGACGAATCGGATACCCATGGCGTCATCATCATCGATGCTGGTGGTGGTACCATTGACTTGAGTGCTTATTCCATGAACTTAGCTCCCCCCAAAACCATCGTGGAGATTGCACCCGCAGAATGTAAGGGTTCTCGTGACTTAATCACCCTATCTTATGCCCTTCTGTAGGCCGCCTCCAAGGATCTGTCTTCGTCACCCAAAGGGCGCATCGGTTTCTTCAGGGTACGTGTCTTCCCTGAACGCTCCGGAATCTTTTCGTCACTTCCTCTTCAGCTAAGCTAGCCAACTCAAGATACGGCGCCCCGGAGATTATCAAGCAGATGAAAGACTGCTTTGACAAGACAACTAAACTGAGGTTTCGCGATGCCTCAGATCCTCAATACATTAGATTTGGCACAATCCGTGATAAAGATATCGAGTATGATATACGGTCTGGTCAGCTTAAGATAGCTGGGTAACGTTTTTCGTTATTCAAGTTCTCCTGGCACTCAAGGCCCTCTATAGAGAAGACGTCGCAACGTTCTTTGAGCCGTCAGTGCAAGCAATAGCTGATGCTTTCCAGAAGCAGTGCAGGGCGACGAGGTTGAGAATCAAAGTGAGCTACTTGCATCGACCTCGTTTATCTTTTTTTGAGTATATTTATCGGCGCTTGTCACAGCATGCGTTTCTAGTCGGTGGTTACGCTGCTAGCGACTTTTTATATAGCCGCCTTCAGCAGCATCCCGTATTTTCCGAAGTCAATTTGTGCAGACCCGCAAGTCAAGTGTATGTACTGTCACAGTGGGCTTCCTCGCGCTGATATTTGTATTTCAGCAACAAGGCCGTCGCAGATGGAGCGGTGTCTTTCTACATTGACCACCTGGTGACCTCGCGGACCTCTCGGTTCGTGTATGGAGTTGAGTGTTTGACAGAGTACGATGCTCTCCTGCCTGAGCATCGCGAACGGCAGATGACGCGATTCGCCTGCTCGTCTGGTCGCACTATGCTGCCCAAGGCATTCCAGTCAATATTGTTAAAGGTTAGTTCCATTCCCCAATGCTACTGGGGTCCATTGTTCAACCTCTCGGCAGGGGACACAAGTTTCTGAGAAACAAGAGTTCCGGAAATCGTTCAGCGCTGACCGGAGGTCACCCGCGCAATTCTACAGAGTGGAGACCCCTATCCTTGCGTATAGAGGGGATCTTGATGATCCTCGTTGGATGGACAAAGAAGCAGGTAGGCCTGGCCATAAAAAGTTCTGAAAAACGACAATAAACACTGTTTTAGCGAGCTTCACTAAGATGTGTAACGTGGTTGCCGATACCTCCAAGCTCATTCCTACTCTGTGCCCACAGCCAGCCTTACACGGAGGCGTCTTTTATTCGATCGTCATAGACGTCATACTCCTTTTCGGCCTCACTGAGCTGGAAGCTCAAATAAGCTGGATTGAGAATGTTCGTCCTACCCATATCGTATCACGCGCCGAGTTGCTGACTTTTCATTTACATCCGTACAGGGTCAGGAGAAGAGGTCAGTGACAACCGTCGTCCCTACTCGGCATCACTAACGTTTTAACAGAAGTCCTGCCTCGATTGTGTACCTCGATTAGCAACCTTGTTAGGGTTATGGACGCTTGCCACCCAGTATCACCTCTCCTAGCCATTCATGTGAATTGTATTTCCTCACAGAGCTGTATATCTATGGTACCCTTATCAGCGTCGTTCAACGCTCGATCTGCAAGGGGAATTGGAGTCAAGCAGGGGTTTGTGCTATTCCTTGGCGAAGTCACCAGGAAGACCTTATAGGCAGGCCCAAGGGCCAAGGATCAGTCGTTTCTTCTCCACCTAGGAAGAGCCGGCTGATCAACAAACACGACCAGTGAACCAAGCCTCCGGGTCACACTGTTGAAATACGTTCATTCTGAATTGCATCGTGTACAAGGGATCGAAACAGGAGTTACTCACCGAAAACGGTAATTGGTTGACAGAGCTTACACTGCAGCCTTGCGCCGTCCAGTGCTACCCACCTGATCTGGATTCCTACTATGATAGGAATCTGTGGGTGCAATGTTTTCTGGAAGGAATGGAGAGCAGCCTTCCTCGCCTTGACACCGTGTACACCAGTGGGCACCTTTGATGGTGAATACAGCAAAAGGGGGATGTTCGATGGCTCATTTGGTAAAACCCTTGTTGTGTTGGATCATCAAAGTTTGCTTGAACTTCGTCACTTGTCTTTGTGGACGCCTTCACCCAGCGCACCATCCATCAGCTGATTGTATGGTTCCTGACTCGTGTTTGCCCCATGATGCCGTTAGACATGAAGACAACATGAAAGGCCTTTTTTGGGCTATGTACAGCAAGGTTACCGCAGATCGCATCCCTCTCACTCAACATCTTCGGCTGGCACTCGCAAGATGATTTCCAGAGAACCCTACAGTGGTCGTTCCCGCAAGTTGGTCCTCGCATTCGATGTCGGTACAACCTTTAGTGGAGTCTCGTATTGTCTCCTCGACCCCGGAGAGGTTCCAAAGATTCACGGAGTCTCGAGGTAAGCTTGGTAGGGATTATTCTGTCGGCTGCTGATATATCGTTAAACCAGGTATCCGGCACAGGAACATGTTGGTGGTGACAACAAGATACCCTCTATCCTATATTATGACCAAGAAGGCGCGGTACGGGCTGTAGGCGCCGAGGCTCTACAGGAACATATTATCGAGCAAGCGGAGGAAGAGAATTGGATCAGGCTTGAATGGTAAGCACCCCCAGCATCGAAAGCAATCCTTCCAGGTTTAGAGCCTTCCCCAGGTGGAAGCTCCACTTACGAACAAAACATTTGTCGTCGTCTCACATCAAAGACGGAGACATTCCACCACTTCCTCCGGGTAAAAGCGCAGTGCAGGTTCTCGCAGATTTCATGCGATATCTATTCAGTTGCGCTCGCACCTACATCATCGAGTCTCACGCCAGCGGTGCTTCTTTATGGAAATCCGTCGAGAAAAGCATCCAGTTTATCCTCACGCACCCAAATGGTTGGGAGGGTGCTCAGCAAGAGCAAATTCGTCGTGCCGCCGAGTTAGCTGGACTTGTTCCCAGTGGAGAGGAGAATCGAGGACGTATTCGGATGTTGACGGAGGGGGAAGCTAGTCTGCATTTCTGCGTCACCAACATTCTGGCTTCGGAGTCTCTCTCCAAAGTTCCTATCGACTACTCCGATGCTGTTGCCGAAGAAGTAGGAGAGGAATCGGACACCCAGGGCATCATTATCATCGATGCTGGAGGCGGCACTATCGACTTGAGTGCTTATTCCATGGACCTAGCTCCCCCGAAAACTATTGTGGAGATTGCACCCGCAGAATGTAAGGGTTGTTATGACCTGTCTAGCTGATATCTGTATCTAATCTATCGTTTCTTCGTTCTCTAGGTCGCCTTCAAGGATCTGTTTTCGTGACACAAAGAGCCCACCACTTTCTTCGAGGTGTGTTTACATGGCTTTGAGTACTACGACGTCTTACCATTGCTCCCGGATTAGCCAAACTAGCCAACTCGCGATACGGCGCACCCGAAATCGTGCACCAAATGAAAGATATATTCGATAAGACAACAAAGCTGAGGTTCCGGGATGCCTCCGATCCCCAGTATATCAGGTTCGGTACGCCCCGCGACAAGGATATTCAGTATGATATACGGTCGGGTCAGATCAAGATACCAGGGTATTGTTTTCGCACGTATAATTTCGTTTCCTGACTATGCGCAGGCAAGACGTTGCAACGTTTTTCGAACCATCTATTCAAGAAATTGCTGATGCGTTTCAAAAGCAATCCGCGACAATGAACATGAAAATCAAGGTGAGCTAGCTTCTTGATTGTTGTTATCGTTGAAGATAATGTTGGAGGCTCCTTTTACATAGCATGCATTTTTAGTCGGTGGTTATGCTGCTAGTGATTTTTTGTTCAAGCGCCTTCAGCAGCATCCTGTGTTTTCCGATGTCCATTTGTGCAGACCTGGAAGTCATGCGTATGTATTCTCACAACACGATTCCCCACGCTAACGTTCATGCTCCAGCAACAAGGCTGTCGCAGATGGTGCTGTGTCTTTCCATATTGACCACCTGGTTACCACACGAACCGCTCGGTTCACCTACGGGGCTGATTGCATAAGAGAGTATAATCCTCTCCTATCCGATCACTGTGAACGACAGGCTACAAAGTTCATCGGCCCTTCTGGCCATCCTATGCTCCCTGAGGCATTCGGGTCCATCTTGCTTGAAGTTGGTCCTATTATCCAGTACCACTGAATCCGCTCAAATTTTCAACCTCTTGTTAGGGAACACAAGTTTCCGAGGAGGAGGAATTCCGGCAATCATTTTTGGTTGAAAGACTATCCCTCTCTCAATTAGACAGCGTGGAAATGTCTGTCTTTGCGTATAGAGGGGATCTGATTGACCCTCTCTGGATGGACGAAGAACCTGGTAAGCTTCTCATAGAAGTATTGGCGGTTGCTGAAAAGTGGCGATAAACGCGTTGCAGAGAGTTTCACAGAGATATGCAACGTTGTTGCAGACACTTCCAAGCTCATTGGTGCTCTGCGTCCACAGCCCACGTTAAACGGAGGTGTCTTTTATTCTATTGACGTCGATGTCATACTCCTTTTTGGCCTCACTGAGCTGAAGGCTCAAATCGGCTGGATTGAAAATGTACGTCTTACGCATGCTGTATCGTTCCTGATGAATTATTGACTCCGTTGCCATCTGTACAGGGTCAAGAGAAGAGGTCAGTGACAACCACCACCCCGGGCTCTACTTGGCTTCACTAACGTTTTAACAGAAGTCCTGCCTCGATTGTGTACCTCGATTAGCAAACCTGTGGGAGTTATGGACGCTTGCCACCCAGTATCACTTTTCCTAGCCATTTGTGTAAATTGTACCTCATGGAATTGTACGTCTATGGTAATGCCTGATCAGCGTCGTTCGACGCTCAATCCGCAAGCATTAGGGAGAATTGGAGTCAAGCAGGGGTTTGTGCTATCCCCTGCCGAAGTCACCGGGAAGAGTAGTCTCCCCAGACTTCACCCGGGAAGAGCTAGTTGATTATCTTGCTCTGACGTGTTGGATTTCGGCAGGGTACCAATCTTTCCGAGGAGCAAGAGCTCAAGAAACCATTCATCATCGAGGAGTTGAAGCTCTCCCACTGCGGCAGAATCTGTGTGGATATCATAGCATTCCGAGGACAACTTACGGATCCTTGCTGGGTGGATGTAAAATCCATCGCGTCGTCACTCGCCACTCAGGCTTACAACGAATGCGAGATGCTTACACCACCCTGTGTTCTGTGCCCGCGGACACGTCAAAGTCCGCTTGGAGGACTCGGATGCAACCCGGGAACTTATTATTCTATCCTTTTCAATGTGGTCTTACTCTTTGGTCTCACAGAGCTCAAGGAGCAGATTAGTTGGATGGACAACGTATGTCGTTGTGTTCATATCGCCTTACTCATTGACTGGGTCTCCGTCCCGTACAGGGTGGACCCATGCAATGCGCCGTAAACTTGAAGGGAGTCCTGGAAAGCAAAGGGGAGTCCGAGTATCTATAGTAACACCTATGATAATAGAAAAGAGAAAACGTTTCCAAAATTTCCTTGAGCCACTCTTGGTCCCCATTGTCCAATTTCTCTAAGTACAGATTCTTGCTGGGTGTGGAACTTCGTCAGGTACATACTACAGTCGACTCTGTTATAACCCATATGGGGTATAACCCATACTCTGTGATAACACATAGGATTTTGGGTTTCCCGAGTTGGTTGGCAGGGATAACCCATAACTCTCCCATACCCAATAACCCATAT
>JBBPJZ010000616.1:0-16167 GCA_038089015.1 Chalciporus aff. trinitensis | reverse complement strand
GTACCAAGCGCAGGCAAGCAGCAAGGTGAAACCCTTTTGTGGGCATGATCAAAATGAAGGAAAGCTCATGAGGAGGGTAAAATGATGTGACGTAGGATTGGCCTGGGACTCCAGAGAACGAGGAGAACAATACTATGCAGATATTACGAGCGGTAAGGTTGGAGAGACAGTGCATCGTAAGGATGAACGACGAACCGAGACAACGACGATACGGGCACTCCAGGCGAAACCCCTGCTCTCCAGTCTCCGCCACACTCGCGGAAGGAACAGGCGACCCAGAACTCTTCTCAAGTCCCGACATAAACTCAGTCGCGGTGGTTGATTCGGTGTTCGCGTTGCATTCGCTTTTGTGGCATTTATTGTACGGCTTCAAATGAGCCAGGATAGGATCTGAGGGTTGTAAAGGCTGTACTGGATGTCACAGGGTTGGATCATGAATGGATACTTACTCACTGATCGTTAATACTGTATGCAGCGCAGTTGACGCGGAGTGACGCGGGCCCGGTCTCTCACGGTGGCGAAGCCTAGGCTTGGTTAGTACAACCAACATAACTCGCCCGACGCCCTGGATCAATGAACTGGCCGCTCCGAGATCTCCAACGGGGTCGGTATGTCGATGGTCCGGGATTTGAAGCCTCCCTTCACCGCCTGACTCGGAGCTGCTTTTCTGTCGTCCGAGTGTGACCCGGGGTTTGGAGGAATCTCGATTGACACAGGACGGTCACTGGCAGTTGCCTCCGAGTCTCCTGTGGTGAATGGTAAGTATTAGGTCCAAATGAGCCACTCACGAATTACATGGTTCAAAAAATATCTTTCAGAGTGTGATGCGGCCATAGGTCAAGTTCTCATGCGACAATTAGCGGTAATGTTGATGATTCTAGAGCTCAGGGTCTTCCACCACTCAGAGGTTACTCGGACGACTGGATGAACCTGTTTAGTAGTACGCGGTGGCCTTTTCAGGCCCCATTAGTCTCCTCAGGCGGGTTCAATTCTTGCACTTCGATTACACTTCGGCCGCTCCAATTCGTCGCCGGGAGTGTCTACACGGGAGTTTGTCGATTGGTTTCGCAACTTGAAATACCCAGGGATGACGTACCACGAGTTACCTCGACGATTTCAGTCGACTAGCATCTAGAAACATTGCGCATCGGAGTCAAAGATTACGGAAGCGTAACGACACTAGCCAATCCACCATTTGGATGATCATCGACAATCAGCTGCGCCTAGTTGAGCTCGCATTCGAGGTTATATCTCACTAGAGGTCACACGACAATGTGTAAGTTGAAGCTCTATTCGTAATCTAACTATGCTCACACACTTCGACTTAAATCGTCCCTTATGCAGAACAAGGTAGACCTATTGAACTTGCATCTAGCTGGTTCGCTTCTCGAGTAGCACATCTTTGACGACCCTTTGAAGTTCATCCCACTTCGTCTGTTTCAGATTGCTGCGGCATATCGGAATGATATTTGATAACCATCCTCCAAGCTGCCTCTCCATCACGAAAACTTCAACCATATGGCAACTACAAACGTTGTGCTCCCCCCAGCAGGGAAGGTATCATTGATTTCCATCTGGGTAGAATCCTTGCTATACGGTACGTGATAGACAATACCGTTGTCGACCCTTGCTGAACACCAAACAGGAATCAGGTGGGTAATTGCCAAGGAAAATCGTCGACTTGCAGTTGTGTTGTGTACGGACTGTGCATGTTCGTGCTGCTCCGAGAGAAGGGAGCCATTTCCAATCGCAGGTGGGTTGAAAACTCACATATAAAACTGCCCGATAGATCTGTTGAGTACAATCTGACAGGGTATTGGTTTTAACGTCCACTGTTCTCTTCCTTTTGGTCACTGTGCATATTGCCTGCTCGCTCGAGCAGCTGCTAGAGGCATATGTATACGCACCACCTGGAGTACCGGGATACGCCGATATTTACTTTCTTCAACCTATTACTCCGATACGCAATCTGCAGACTGCAGTATTCATTCCTTTGGTAGGTTTAAACTACTCACATTGTATCAAGTGAGCTCACGGGTATTCAAAGATGTTTGTTCAAGACCTTGTTCTAGTGAGTAGGGATGAATGAAATACAGTGACCATGTTGACGGACATTGCCTCGGAGACCTGGCGGTTATATGTTGTCTTCAATCGCGATTGGAGGGTCATCGTAATTCCTGTAAGCAGTAATTAATCCGAGTGTGACTGATCACGAACTGAGGACATCTGGAACTTAGCTTGTCTTGCAGGCAGCCACTGTCGGTTAGTAGGCCAGTGAAGTCTTGCGATGGCTAATAAACTTTTTCACAGCCATGGCAGCTGCAATCGCTTTCCTTCTTGCTCTCCCTGCTCTTCGTGTAGTGCACCAGATCACTCTTGCATCATGCTTACTCCATCTCGCCGTTAATGTCTTGGTCATGATCGCAATTGCTGCGCGCCTCTGGTGGATGGGCCGAATTGTGTCCTCGTACTCCGTCGGTCCTCCAAAGGGCAATCCCTACGAATCTTCCATATGGGTTATTGTGAAATCGGGTGCCATCTTTGCTGCCGTGATCGCCATCGCACTGGCCTTCTATGCCGAAAATATCAAGTATTTTTCTCTTGCTTGGGCATGGATGAACATTATGGCTCAATTCGCTGTACGTCCCAACCTTTTATCACATACGTCGGCTCATCTAGACCCTGCGCCTTTGAATCTATAAGTGATCACACCACTCCTGATCGTGGTCAGGGTAGGTCTTGGGTTGACCCATGGCTTACAGAGCGCATATCAGAGCGTTATTGCATCGCGGCCTCCCATGACGATACACAGTGCAATTCGGTTCCAGCCTGGGGAAGCGGAGCATACAGTGTAATTGCATGACAGACCTTGAGGTTCTTCTTGTGTGACAGCATACCTCGACGAAGCTAAAGTTTGAATATTATAGCATGATTTATCTCTGCACAAGGCCATGGAGTGTTCTGTATGATATCACCCTTAACTTATTTTTGGGATTGGGTTACCTTCGACAGATTTTGCATTGGACATCCTGACTAGCAGATGCATTGATATGATACCTTACACAGGACTTGTAGATGAGAATGATAAGATAATTATGACGTTCTTTGCCTGGAGGGCAATCCAAGTGTGAGGAAACTTCAAACTTGTCTCCTCTATCAATGCGTCGAGATCTAGTAACTTGCTTTCAGATCCATTCTCGGTTGCCACTACGAATCACATATTTCATGAATTTGTATTAGTTTAATCTTCAGGCTTTTTGGATACTATCAAAACCAGATCTGACTGGTCGTGAAATACCTAGTAAAACATATACCAGTGCCAGTGCCTTTCACCAGCGGGAACAACTTTCGGGTCCATTCCCCAGCGCCCTGCAGAATGTACCCTGCTTCCATTCCAACTATCAGCACTCCGAGTCTCCAAGCGGTGGCAGGGTCCTTCAGATCACACAACAAGGTGGGTTGTAGTGTTTGCAATTTCATCACGAGCAATCCGTGATTCAATGTCTCGAGTACTCAAAGCACAACAATACTGATGATGTTTGGTAGAGATTTGACCCAATAGAATTTGTGTTCTCCGTGACGAGAGCGAAACTAGTCATCCCCCACACTTCCACAGGTAGCCTTGGAATGTCATGCACGTCATCGGCTCAGCCATTCTCTGCATCGACATCCGCACAGCAGTAAAGAAGCTGTGAGACCACGAATCAAATATGAAATCGGCTGTCTGCCAGGTCTCCGTCGGTGGGTAGCACCGTGCTGTCCTTCTTCTGGAGTTCCGATGTTAGTAACCAGCAGGAGAGTTTGTGTGAGCATGCAAATTGAAGGAAACGAGACAAATGTACGTGTTATCATCCACCTTGAAGACACAAGTGCGGATATATAAAAGACCCTTGCATATCCAAGTGGTTGAACCACAGAGCACTGTCAACGGTGTCTTGTAGCAAATGATCGACTAGGAGAAAAGGTCAAGACATGCATGCCTTAAGTCGAGGATACACACCTTTGTAAAAGCGACCCGAATGCAGATATTGGCGTCGGCCTCTACCAAGTGTGGATTGAAACCTCCACTGGGAGTACGCTATGTTGGGGTGAGGCTTGTCTGGGTAGTACCAGCCCACAAACTCCTCCAGATCCCCGACATCAGCATTGTGTCACGGTTGATTCTCCTATACAATAGTTAACCTCTTGGGCATTAGAGCTCACGTTCACGCACACCCAATCGTTGTCTATCCTACCTGAGTCAGAGGAAGGGGAAAGCGGCGAGACTACAGGCCTTTGTGTGGGGAGGAATATCGAGAGTGGTGGTGCTAGGGTCGGAATTGGATGAAACGTGTATTCAAGTCCAGTACGTGTGGAAGGGAGGTGTTAAGGTCACCGAGAATGAGTAGGGAAGGTACAGACTGAATGACGAACAGAGAACCCGAAGACCCCGAGAGAAGACAATGACCCACATCATCTAGGTACTCCAGGTGAAAACTACCAACTGCTCATCTCCACCGCAGCACTCAGGTTTGTTCGCATTATATTGGTTTTGAGTTCTGTATAATAATTCTATGACTTCAAATGGGTCAAGATTGAATAAAGCGGAAAAAATGGCCCAGACGGCGGGGCAGGGGCAGGGACTTGTCGAAGGGACTAAGGGTCTATCTCCATCAAGTTCAACATGTTGTGGTTGGCGAGCTTGAGTGGATTTGGAACAAAGGTTGTCAGTGAATCGTGATGCCAGTCTCCAATTGGCTGACTCTAGTAGTAGGATGCCACTTATGGTAGCACCTCTGTGGCGGATGCATCTCATCTTCTCGATTTGACCTTGAAGCCCTTAAAATGCTTAATCAGGGACAAGAAATTTGCCATCAATGAAAAATTCACACTACTCCACCATCGCAAAGAGGTAGGAACTAACCCTGGCCTCGCTATGTGATGGTGTGTGTAAGTTTCGCCTTGTCGCACTTACTCAACATAAACGAAGCCAGTGCGCTTCTGAAGCAACTCTTGGTCAGTTGTTTCAACCCTAGTTCGGGCTCAGGAGTCTGAATTACTTTCGTGCCAGTGCAATCTCTCGGCTGTGCAAGTCAGACCCAACCATCTGGTTACCACTTATCCTGTAGTGAATTGTACCTGACCAAAAAAATCTTTCAAATCACGCAGCAATGTAGGCAATTCAAGAGCTCATTTGACTTCGACGTTGCTCGGACGACTGGCTCAGCCTGATGTCAGCCCACTCCTTATCAGCACCAGGGTCCATTATTGATAATTGGCATCAGTGATAACGCTACGGCGAATACAATTCTCGTGCTCAATTGCACTGCGCTAATCTGGCGTTGCCTGCATACGGAAATGTGTATACAGTTTGTTGACTCGTTCGGCAACCTGAAGTAGTACCCGTTGCTGGCTTCTCAATGGAGAGCGCAGTTCACTCAACCAACGACTAATTTTGGCTGGTTTTCACTGAGTTGTCCTCATACGGCTACGGCCTTGACTATTGTTTAGCATTTAGGAAACCTTGCCGATCAGACTTTTTAACCAAAGTGTAACTGAGCACTTGGCGGCCGTGAGCTGAGCCAAGTCGACGTTTGCATAATCAGCTGCACCCAGTTAAGACTGCATTCGAGGTCATATCTCAATGGAGGTTACACTAACTTGGCTCACAGGCTTTGAATCCGATGATCCTAGAGTGTGCTCTTATGTGAAGTAAGGTAGGCCTCACTCGAACCTAGCGGGATTCGGTTCTGGAGCACCGCATCTTTGAGAGTCTTTTTCTGTTTTGCTCAATCCGAATCAGTTTTGGATTGCTGTGCCACATCTGAATCGTGTTAAATACATACGAGTCCTCAGAGCTGCCTCTCCACCCCGAAAATCTCGACAATATGGCAGCTACAAATGTTGTGGTCCCCCCAGCGGGTAAGATATCCCTGGTCTGCATCTGCATAGAAACCTTGTTGTATGGTATGTGATGATCATGCTGTGCGCGAGCGTTGCTGAATACCAGACAGGAATCTGGTGCGTCATTAGTTTGGATGTATTGACTTCAATGCCTAAACCGATGGAACACGCAGTTGTGTAGTGTATGGACTGTGCATATTTGTGCTCTTGCGGAAAAAGAGCACCACTACGAATCGCTGGTGGGTTCAAATCTGCTACATAAACTTCCTTGCTTAGATTGCTTAACAGGGTGCTTGTTTTAACCTCCACTGTTCTTTTCCTTTTAGCCACTGCGCATGTTGCATCCACGCTCCAGCAGTTGCTGGAGGCATATGTATATGCACCCCTTGGAATACCAGGATATGCCGATATTTACTTTCTTCAACCTACTACTCCAATGCGCAATCTGCAAGCTGCGGTATTCGTTCCTTTAGTATGTTTAAACTACCCACTTTGTATCAAGTAAGCTTACAGGCACTCAAAGATGGTTGTTCACGATATCGTTCTGGTGAGAATGCATGAATAAAATATAGTGACGATATTGACGAACATTTCCTTGGAGATCTGGAGGCTATATGTTGTCTTCAATTGCGATCGGAGGTCCATTGTATTTCCTGTAAGCAATACTAATATTCCACTGACAATTGTCATTCTGAGCCGACATCATCTGGAATTTAGATTCTGCTAGAGGCTGTTACTTTCGGTACGTGGCTGAGAGACACATCGGCATCACTGATGAACCCGTCGACAGCTGCAGCCACTGCGAACGCCGTCCTTGTTAGCCACTCGACCAGCAACTTGAACATAGTGCGGGTTGTCTCCCTATTGTCATCCTCGTTGAATCTTGCCGTCAACGTCGTAATCACGGCAATGATTGTTGTACGCCTCTGGTGGATGGGCCGAATCGTGTCCTCGTTGTGCAAGGGTTTCCCGAGGAGTCATCCTTTTGCATCCTTCATATGGGTCATCATCGAATCGGGTGCCATCTTTATTGGTGTGCTCGCCATTTCACTGGCTTTTTATATCACGGAGATCGTGGACAATTCTCTCGCTTTGGCCTGGGTTGGTATTACGTGTCAATTCGCTGTACGTCCCAACCTTTATCGTGTTCGTCCCCTCATTGAGTCCCTATGTTTTCCCAGGTGATTACCCCACTGCTGATCGTAGTCAGAGTCGGCCTTGGGTTGACTCATGGCTTGCCTCGTGCATACCAGAGCGTTATTATGCCGCGGCTTCCCATGGCACTGGTGGACAACGAGACATGCCTCCAACCTGATGAAGTGGAGCACAGGATGGAATTCCGTGCCGGATCTTCTTCTCTGGAACTCGACACCTGCCCCGATGATACTAAGGTTTGAATACGACAGGTTTTTCTCCACATGATTATATGCTAAGCCAGTTTTTTATGGATCCGTGGAGGCTTTGAGTATTTTTCACTGTCTGTACTGTGCGCGTTTACATAAATTATGCTCCGTTCAACTTCGGGTAGTGTTCGAAGCAAAATCTGTATACTAGTAGAACGATTTGAAATAGAAATGTATGGTATCATCCCTCCGCAGCTTTGGGGTTTCCTTGGAAGGATGTGAGTGGTACAGGCACACTTGGATCATGCCGTAGGAGGATGTAGGCGGATGGCTGGGCCTGGTATCTCCAACATAAAAAGAGAACGAAAGGGAGGATTGGACATGGTTGGGTATAGGCACAGAGCTTATGGAACGAAAGTGCATTTCGTGCGCTAGCTAGCACACGTGCACCCGAAAATTGGGGATCTATGAGCTCAATCAGGGGTGAATCAAATCTGAGGTGTAGCTAGATATCGGTTTCTCACCTTTAATAAGTTCTGCCACAACTTCCGAGTCTTTCTAGAGAGTGGTGATATTGGCGATCATACTATGAATCATAGAATCCCAGTTGGTAGCGAGAGATGTCACGGACGCGAGCAGTCACCGATGTGACACATCGCGTCGTCAGAGTCACGCTCCACCGCACCATTGACACCAAGATCAGCACAATATTCAAGACCATCAGATACTGTGGTTATAATCAGTGTATCTGGTGTATATAACGATGATGATGAAAATCGGCATTCTATGAACATCTCGTATGTGGTTGCATGTCCTGAAGTTGTCCAATTCGTGCTGAGAGGCGTGACGATGACATGGTGCGTGAGATTTTGTATTAACAGCACCCCAGAACACATTTTAAAGTTGGAAAAATCGAGGAGATTGGGTGGACGCGAGGAGCGTGCTACACATATCGGTGAATGATACAAGGTCTGTACTCAGTTGATACCCTCTTGCAAGTCAATTCCTATCTTATGTTGGTGTGTGCAAAGTCCTGACCCGTTCCAGAGCGCAGACAAGGACAGTCCGATTCCTTCACTCGGGGTAATGTTCAAGTTCGCACTTCCAGAAGTACATACGTTTCGTTATCTTTGTGAACTTTTCCTCTTTGTTCTATTTGAGTGCTACTGATAGTTGCGTGTTTCACATTAGGGACGAAGCACATTACACAAATAGGTGGTGTATCCACTGGCATGCCATTCATGGTGGTAGGCAGCATCTGCGACTGGCCCATCTCCACTTACGTTGCATTATCAGCCTCAGCGGCCGATCATCGTTGGTCACCAGCTCTTCCATTGCAAGCATTCGCGCGAGGACCACGAATGCTTACTCGGTCTGCAGACTTTGCAGAACTTTACATGAGGCCACCCCGTCGCTCATATGGTTGCTCGAATATTGAGACCACCATCGAGTACCACAGGGATGCACCACCGTTTCCCCCCAACCCACCATGACTCTACCTGGATTCGATTCCGACCTAATAGGGCGTATTTCCTTGTCTTCACCCCTCTCAAACAATCCCTTCTGACTCATCGTTTCGAGTGCGCTACCAAGGAAGCATATGTCTTTGGGATTGGACCACATCAAGCACCTGGACACCATGGCTTCAAGTTTCTATTCACACCTGCAAGACCAAGCATGCTAGGCGTCAGTCACGCGCTATGATTACGATACACTTACACGCCACGCTCTTTACCTGCCCATCATTGATCAACCCAAAAGTCCACTCAACACTCCGTCGCGAGCGCCCAAGACACCCAAACGGGACAAGGGCCAGCACCAGTCGCCAGGTTGGAGAGACAGTGGATCCGGAAGCAAAGAGTTGAAATTCATGAGAGTGAGCAATGATGGTAAAGGACAAATGGCGAACTGAATCGACCCCGAGAAGACAACGATACAGGCACCCAGGCGTAATGCCTGCACTTAGTCTCCGCCACACCTCATAGAAAACGCAGGCAACCCACAACCCTCCTCAAGTCCCGACAGTGTGTAGACTCGGTCGCGGTAGTTGATTCGGTGTTCGCGTTGTATTCGCTTTTGTATTGTTTCTGTGGTTTTTATTCTACAACCCCAAATGAGCCAGAACGGGATCTGAGGTTTAATGAAAAGGCTGCACTGGATGTCACAGGGTTGGATCATGGATAAATTCTCATTCATTAACAATTATGTATCACTGTATCCAGGGGATCATGATGCAGTGCAGGCTCCTACACACCCGCCGCAGTTCGGGAGAGGGGCTACATCCTAGGGCATATGAGACTCGGTAGAATTTTGTGACTCTGGAAACCCCCGAGTGGCTATCGAATTCTACCGAGTCTCATATGCCATAGGATGTAGCCCCTCTCCCGAACTGCGGCGGGTGGGTAGGAGCCTGGATGCAGTGTGGCATGTTCAAGTTGTGTTGAGCTCAAGGTCACTCGGGTCGCCCCTCACTGGCTAGCTCTCTCACGGCCTTCTCGAAGCCTTGGTAAAACCTGCCAATGGCAATAAATGGCAAGCTCCGAGATCTCCATTGCTCATCGACGTGTCGGTGGCCCGGAATTTGAAGCTTCTAAGTCTCTCTTGAACGCCTGAGCTGCTTTTCCGTCCTCCGAATGTAACTGTTTAGAGGAATCCCGATTTACACAAGACAGGCGTCAAAGCTATCAGAGGGATACCTGGTTCATTTTGTACATGACCTACCACATGTCACACAGGCAGAAACAACACGGTTCTGGGAATTCCATGCGCCAGATGACCTCATTTCCTCACTCTGCCATCCGCTATGTATGAACAAGTTCACCAACGCTAGCGAACAATACCTAGCGATGACGCGGCACGAGGTGCTCGATGGGCTTCTAAAAACATCGCTGATCGAACTAAAGGTTTACGGAAGCGTAACGACACTAGTTAATTCAACATTTGGAGAATCACGGACAATCAGCTGCGCCAAGGTGAGCTTGCATTCGAGGTGATGTCTCACTAGAGGACGCTTGGCAACGTGTAAGTTGAAGCTCTATTCGTAATTCAACTACGCTCACACTTCGAATTAAATCGTCGTTTATGCGGAACAAGGCGGAGCTAACTTGCATCCAGCGGCTTCGCTTCTCGAGTTGCACACCTTTGACGACCCTTTTCAGAAGTTCATCCCGCTTCGTCCGTTTCAGATTGCTGTGCCATATTCTAATGATATTTATTAGCCATCCTCCAAGCTGCCACTCAACGATATGGCAACTACAAACGTTGTGCTTCCCCCAGCGGGGAAGATATCATTGATTTCGATCTGGGTAGAAACCCTGCTATACGGTACGTGATGGACAATACCGTTGTCGACCATCGCTGAACACCAAACAGGAATCAGGTGGGTAATTGCCAAAGGAAATTGTCGATTTCCTCGACTGAAGTGGTCAAACTCACAGTTGTGTTGTGTATGGGCTGTGCATGTTCGTGCTGCTCCGAGAGAAGGGAGCTATTTCTAATCGCTGGTTGGTTAAAAATTCGTAAATAAACCTGTCCGATACGTCTGTTGACCACGCTCCGACAGGATACTGGTTTTAACATCTACTACTCTCTTTCTTTTGGCCACTGTACATATTGCCTGCTCACTCGAGCAGCTGCTAGAGGCATATGTATACGCACTACCTGGAGTACCGGGATACGCCGATACTTACTTTCTTCAACCTACTACCCCGATGCGCAATCTGCAGACTGCAGTATTCATTCCTTTGGTATGTTTAAAATACCCATTTTGCATCAAGTGAGCTCATGGGTATTTAAAGATGGTTATTCAAGACCTCGTTCTGGTGAGTATAAAGGAATGAAATACAGTGACGATATTGACAGACAGTTCCTTGGAGATCTGGCGATTATATGTTGTCTTCAATCGCAATTGGAGGGTGATCGTATTTCCTGTAAGTAGGATTTAATCCGAGCACCACTGTGATCACGAACTGAGGATATCTGGAATTTAGGTTCTCCTGGAAGCGGCCACCATTGGTTAGTAGGCCCGTGAAGCCCCGCAATCACTAATAAAATTCCCAACAGCTATGTCAACTGCATGCGCTATCCTCCTTTCTCTCCCCGTTCTCAGCGTGGTGCACCTGATCAGCTTAGTATCATGCTCGCTAAACCTCGCCGTCAACGTCTTGGTCACGGTTGCAATTGCTGCGCGCCTCTGGTGGATGGGCCGAATCGTGTCTTCGCTCTCTGTCGGTCCTCCGAAGGATAATCCCTACGCATCTTCCATATGGGTTATTGTGGAATCGGGTGCCATCTTCGCTGCCGTGATCGCTGTCACACTGGCCTTCTATGTCACTCAGATTGAGGATAATGCTTTGGCTTTGGCCTGGATGAACATCACAGCTCAATTCGCTGTACGTCCCAACTTTTTATCGTGTTCGTCGGCTCATCGAGTCCTTGCGTTTTTGAATCTACAGGCAATTACACCACTCCTGATCGTGGTCAGGGTAGGTCTTGGGTTGACCCATGGCTTACAGCAGTCATATCAGGACGTTATTATGTCGCGGGCCCCCATGACGGTGCACAGTGAGATCCGGTTCCAGGCTGAGGAGGCGGTACGTACGGTGGAGTTGCATGACAGACCTTCGAGTTCTTCTCATCCGACGTCGTACCTCAACGAAGCCAAAGCTGAAACAATTATGGCATAATTTATCAAGGCATTGGAGTGTTCTGTACGATATCACCCAGGACTTACATTCGAGATTATATTGTCTTGGACAGACTTTGCGTTAGACATCCTGACTTGCAGATATGGTACATGCGTAGCTATGATACCTTGCACGGCATCTGTAGATGAGAGTGACGACATGAAATGTTAATGGAGCCAATGGTGACATTCTTTGCCTAGAGCGCGACCCAAGCGTGAGCAGACTTCGAACCTGTCTCTCCTATCACTACATTGAGATCCAGCAATGTTTTCAGATCTATTCCCAATTGCCACCATGAATCGCATATTTCATTCGTCTGTATTACTTAGATCCATCAAAACTAGATCAGACTCGTCGTTAAAAGTCCGGCGGCAACCCATATGCCTGTGCCTCTTGCCGGCGGGCACAACTCGCGGGCCTATTCCTCTGGGCCCTACATGATGTACCCTTCTTCCACTCCAACTCCAACTATCAGCGTGTCCCTTGAGGGAGGTGAGATGCTGAGAGTGGTAGTGTTAGGATCAGGACTAGACGAAAACGTGTATCCGACAAGTCTGGTGGATAGTCCACGTGGAAGCAAGATGCAGAGACCACCGAGAGCGAGTAAGGATACTACAGAATAAATGACGAACCGAAAACCAGAAGACCTAGAGAGGACATAGCGCAGGCAAGCCAAGGTCATAGGACGATCCAGGCACTTTAGACAAAAACTACCAACTTGAACTGCTCCTCTCAATCGCACTCGCAAAAGGCACAGGCAAATCGAATCTCGGCAGGCTCTGCGACAGCAGCGAGTACTAGTTGGACGGTTCGTTCGCATTGTATTGGGTTGAGACCGGATGTGAAGATGAATAGAGCGGACGAAATGGACGGCGCAGGGGTGAGTGATGTTGAGGTTGCGACCGAACTGAGAACATAAGATATGCAGGGGATAGAGGGTGGCGTTGGCGTTGTGCTAGAATTCGGAACAACGGACCGAGAGCGACTCTTTACCTCATAAGCCAACACTTTGACCCTAGATCCTGGTTTCAAATTTGACGAGTCCATCTCCATCAGACTCAACCTGTGGTGGTGAGCTTGAGTGGACTTGGAGCAAACCTTGCCAGCGATGGTCGTCAAAGGCTGACTCTGGTAGTAGTATTCCTAAGTACCAGTAATTCATCTCACAGCCCGAGCAAGTCCCATGATGACCTGGTGGCACTTTTTGCAGAGTCCAAGATCAACGTTCAATGACCTCGATGCTGCTGAACTTGAATCACTTGGCCTTCGTCTGTGCGGCTGTGTCAGGCCATCTCATCCTCTCGGTTTGACCTCGAAGTCATTAAAATGTTTTATTCAGGGACCATCGATGAAAAACCCGCAGTCAGAACAAGGACTTGGAGGCACCCTGGCCCCTGACTCGGCAACCCTAGCTGGTACGTGACGGCGTGCTTTTCGCCTTCAAGCTGTAACGCCGTGATGTACTACTCCATTCGCTAGCTGATGTACTACTCCACTCGCTAGCTCAGGATGTTCAGGAGTTACTTTCGTGCCACCGCAATCTCTCGGCTGTGCAATTCAGACTACCGCCCGGCGGCGTCGTCTGGTTACCGCTTATCCTGGGTGAATTGTACGTATGATGTCCAAGCGCACAGGTCACTGTTCCATGGTTAAATTCCACCGCAATGTGGACAACTCGCGCTGAAGAGCTCATCCGAATCCAACGTTCCCTACTCCTTATCAACACTAGGCTCCATTATCGATCATTGACTTCAGTAATAACGATGCAGAATACAGTTCTCGTGTTCGATTGCACCGCGCGCTTATCTAGTGTTACATGCGTATGGAGGTGTCCACAAGGTTTGTTGGATCGTTTTTCAATTTGAGTGATACCTGTCGCGCATCTTCTCAATGGACAGTGTAGTTCACTCAACCAATGACCAATTTCAGCTGGTTTTCACCGCGCTGTCCTACGGGCTTTTCGGAAGATGGCCGATCAGACTATTGACGAAGGTGTAAATGGGCAAAGTCAATATTTCCATAATCAGCTGCACACAGGTAAGACTGCATTCGAGGTGATATCTCAGTGGAGCTTCCACTAACCTTGCTCATAGGCTTCGAATTCAGCGGCCTTAGAGTGTACCCTTATGTAATGTAAGGTTGGCCTAACTCGAACCTAGTGAGATTCGCTTCTGGAGCACTGCATCTTTGAGGACCTTTTTCTCTTTCGCTCGGGCCGAATCAGTTTTGGATTGCTGTGCCGCATCTGAATGGTGTTAAATACTCCTGAGCCCTCAGGGCTGCCTCTCTGCCACGAAAACCTCGACGATATGGCAACTGCCAACATTGTGCTTCCCCCAGCGGGTAAGATATACCTGGTCTGCATCTGGATCGACACTTTGTTGTATGGTATGTGATCTTGCTGTACATCAAGCATCGCTGAATACCAGACAGGGATCAGGTGCGTCTTTAATTCGGATCTATCCATTTCCATGCCTAAACCGATCGAATGTGCAGCTGTGTAGTGTACGGACTGTGCATGTTTGTAATCCTGCGGGAAAGGAGCACCATTACGAATCGTTGGTGCGTTGAAACTTGCCACATAAAATTGCCTGCTGAGGATGCTTAACAGGGTACTGGTTTTAACCTCCACTGTCCTTTTCCTTTTAGCTACTGTGCACGTTGCCTCTGCGCTTGAGAGGTTGCTGGAGGCATATGTGTATGCGCCACCTGGAGTACCGGGATACGCCGATACTTACTTTCTGCAACCTAATACTCCGATACACGATTTGCAAAATACGATATTCATTCCCTTGGTATGTTTAAACCATCCTTTTTCTATCAGGTGAGCTCACGGGCATTCAAAGATGACTGTTCAAGACCTCGTTCTGGTGAGTATCAATGAATGAAATACCGTGACCATATTGACAGACACTGCTTTGAAGATCTGGAGGCTATATGTTGTCTTCAATGGTGATTGGAGGACCATTGCAGTTCCTGTAAGCACTGTCAATAATCCAATGGCGGTCATCATCCTGAGCTGACATCATTTGGAACTTAGATTCTGCTAGAGGCAATTAGTTTTGGTACGTGACCGAGAGACGCATCGATATCAGCATCACTGATGAACTCATCAACAGCTACAACCATTGCGTGTGCTGTCCTCCTTTCGATCGGCGACTTCGATGTAGCGCGCGTCGTCTCCCTAGTGTCAGCCTCGTTGAATCTTGCCGTCAACGTCGTAATCACGATAATGATCGCAGTGCGCCTCTGGTGGATGGGCCGAATCGTGTCCTCGTTGTGCAAGGGTTTCTCGAGGAGTCATCCTTTTGCATCCTCCATTTGGGTCATCATCGAATCGGGCGCCATCTTCATTGGCGTTCTCGCCGTGTCGCTGGCTTTTTATATCACGGAGATCGCAGACAATTCTCTCGCTTTGGCGTGGGTTGGTATTACGTGTCAATTCGCTGTACGTTCCATCCTTTATCGTATTCTTCACTTCATCGAGTCCCTATGTTTTCCCAGGTGATTACCCCCCTGCTGGTGGTAGTCAGAGTAGGCCTTGGGTTCACTCACAGCCTACCTCGTGCGTACCAAAACGTTATATTGTCGCAGCTTCCGGTGGACAATGAGATAGGCCTCCGACCTGATGAAGTGGAGCATAGGATGGAATTCCATGCAAGATCTTCTTCTCTGGAACGTGAAACGTGCCCTGATGACCCCAACGTCTGATTATGACATGGTTTATCTCCGCACAATGATATGCGAATCCTGTTTTTAATTATTCGTAGAGCCTTTGCGGACTTTTCACTGTCTGTACTGCGCGCGTTTACATAACTCGATGTCAAGGGCAAAATCTGGATATTCAAACGATTTGAAAGGGAAAATTATGGTATCATCCCTGGGCAACTTTTAGACTCCCCCTGGAAGTATGTACAGAGAGGTGTAGCTGGATGCTATTTCTTGCCTTTTCCGAGTCGTTCGTGCCTCTGCAATAACTTCTGAGTCCTTTTAGAGAGCGGGGAATCGGGATAAATGTACTGGTGATATCCGCCCGAAGCGGGGCGCGGCAGCCTGAGACACGTGTAGTGACATCACGCTCCTGGCTCTGGCGTACCGACTCCGACAGTGGAAGGCCATACCGGTACTTTGATGCATAATCTCACTGTACTGTAGTCAGTCCGTTGATGCAAAATCGCTGTAATTGTAGTACCACCGCCATTGATGCATTAGGCCGCACAGTCCGAAGGTGATTACATAATCACATGAGAAGCAGT
>JBBPJZ010000615.1:0-16176 GCA_038089015.1 Chalciporus aff. trinitensis | reverse complement strand
CACGATCAACTATCGCAATATGGTTGTTAGACTACCAATGTAGATTATAGGCAAGGAGACAAACCTATGAAACCTCTTCGTTCCAAAACGGACAATTCCTCAGAAAGTATCATCCCAAGGAGGAGGCAATCGTTCATCTTTGTTGCGTCGAGCAACAGCTGACACAGAGATGTAGCGAGCCTTCTCACTCCTTCAGAAACCAGAAGAGATTAGAAACAAACCACGAAAGCTCACTCGTACATGTCTCGTTCCGCCGTGTTGGAGATCCACAACTCAATACACCCCTCGCCATGCTTCGCGAGTACCCAGGCGTCTTTTGAACGTAAGAAAGTCTCCCCGCCGACCACGAGGGTTTTATGCATGCGTAACCTCGTGCAAGCATTGACTTTGAAGTTATCTGGGCTAGAAGGGAGAAGTCCCTTCGCCTTACTCTCTGTGTATTTTCGTATGAACGACGGCAGCCTTTCCAGAACCAGCTTTTGAACATCGGAGCAGGTAATCGCATCTGGAATTTCATGAAATGGATCGTATCGCTCCTTAATGAGGCGGGTCAGCCGTCGGCACCCAAGGGATGCATAGAAGTCTGCCTTGACAATGAATGAATGGCGATGATCGACTGGCCAAACACGCACCTTCAAGAAGCTCATCTTGTGGAGCAACGAAGATCACGTCACTAAACAGCCGGTAATCAGTCGCATCATCGACGATAACGATCTCCTCTGGTGTCCGTAGTGCATGCTCGTATTCCCGTCCGCTCTGATCCTCTGTTTTCTTGCAACGAATACCAAGCAGAGTCGGTTTGGAGCCCATCTTCTTTAAGGTGTGATTGTGAATGTGCGCTTTCTGGAATGCAAGTTTCCGCAACTCTGTCGAGAAACTGGGACAAAGGGAGTTAACGACAGATCCAGACGACGCGGTCTGCACCTACCCTCCGTGACCTCCAGCAAGCTCATAGAATCTCTCTGGGTTCTCAACCAGCACGTTCGCGATATCTTCGGCTGAAGGCTCGCTTTTCGAGCCACAAGCACGAAGGAAGCCGTTTGCCTTGTCGCCGAAATCTACGAAGACAAACAGCTCCTTGTAAAATCCGTGTTTGAAACTTTCCCCAAGGTAACATTCGGCGGGGGGAAGCCATTTTTGAGCATTCGGAACTAAGAGTACCTTGGAGAGTCTACTAATTTCCTGTGGTGAGAAACCTCGATTGGCGTAAGTGCATCGTAGGAGGTGCGGGGCAACCAAGGACCTACTGGTGATGCGCTCGGATAAAATGTTAAACCATCGGCGCGCAGCGTCCTCGTTGGGTGGGGGCGTGTTCTGTAGCCGATCTAAGAGCTCCTGCGTAGGGGGATGTGGGCCTACACCTAATCGGGCCCAAGATGTACGCCGACAATGGTTCCGCACGACGTAAAAGCCCAATTCCTTCCATCGGGTATCCGAATACACCTAACGGAGTATGTTAGTAATATTAGGAGACCGAAGAGGAAGCACAATACATCTCCCAGCTTCCTCACGCAAATGCAATCATTGCTCTCCGCAGGTATGAACGCAAGATCACGGAAGTTGTCCGGCTTGTAGTTCGAGTAATGCGAGCGAAGATTGTCGCACAAGTACCCGAACGCGGTCTCGTGTACTCCAGCCTCCATCGAAGAGCAAAGCTCCACGACCTTGGCCAGAAGTGGATGGCGATTCAAACCGAGCTCATAAAGTAGTTGCACTGGATAACCAGTTGATCAAAGTTGGAGTGAAAAGTGTAGTAATCAGCTCACCTTCCGGAGATGCATCATTCCATTCTGACCCGCCACACCAGTCAATGACAGGCAGCTGAAGTTTCCGGAAGATCTCTACCGGCGGGTAGAGCTCGTCTGCACGATGACGAAGACGCTCAACGGCGTTTTCCTGCGCACTTTCTTTGAGAAATATTTTGGATGACTTGAGTTCCACAAGTGAAAACGCATTCCTCCAACTGACGATATAACTGACTAGTTCGGCAGTACTTCCACGTCCGGTACGCGACATTCTGATAGCACTGTGAGCAAAGACGCAAGCCATCAAAGTTCTGAAAGCTTACGTGTCCAAAAGAGAATGAACTGGGATGCCTGACTGAACACCGATGAACGCAAGGAGCCGAGGCATCCTTCCTTTGCACCCTGAGTTTGCGAGGAAGCTGACTATTGGCAAGGTAAGGCCACCAAGCAAATCTGGGTCGCCGACTGGAAGATAAGAATTCGACGGACGCTGCAGCCCATGCGATGTGGGGATACAGTCCAAGTGTTGGAACACGCCCTTTAATTCAGGTCGCATCTCAGCCGAGAGTGACTGCCATACATGATTGACGGTGCTGAGGACACGCCGAGCCCAGTCCTCAGACCTAGTGAAGTCGTATCGCTCGTTGGCCGACAGCACGTCCGGATGTGAAATGCATCGTAACCATGAAATGAGGGTGAATTCTTTCCAACCAAATTTCCTGAGCTCCGCACGCCTGAATTTCGCGCCTATATGGATCGGGAACAGAGACAGAGGGAGGGGTCCGTCTCGTGGGATGTGACGACCGAGAAGTTCTGCATCAATGAAATGTCCTATCAGGGATAAGGAGAGTTCACTTCCATCCGCGTTCCGGAGAGTAGCAGCGCCCAAGATATCATCTCGGCGTAAAGCTGAACTGTCCTTTTCCTGGTTCAGCCACCACCGAAGAAAATAGATCAGCTCCTCTTCGCCGAGAGAGCGACAGTGGAGTCCTTCTCGGATGTCTGAGGACGCGATGGAAGTTATCTTGTCGTCGTCGGGAAGCGCTTTCATGAAGCAGGCGCAGTCTCGCGTGACTGCTTCTGAGAGCATTGGCAGTGACTTTAGGAACTTGGTGAATACCGGGTCGTATTTTCTGACGTTCGCTGCTCGAAGAACACCAACGGATGAGAGGACCCGGAAAGGCGATTCGGAGCAAGCAAAGAATGCGCTCGCCATTAGATTGGAGACCTTCGAGGACGGTGTAGAATGGTGGAACGTGAAGAATTTGAGAACGTGAAGGAAGCGCTGGTTCAACTGATCTTGCAGCTTGAGGGGTGGTTGTAAGCTAGAAGTACCAGCGGCAGCGTTCTCCCACGTGGTTTGGATCTCGGAGAGTTCCCATTCGTATACAACGCGGGACAGGAAGCCTCCCACATAAAGTAGTTCCTCGTTCCAGACTAGAGGAAATGAGAATAAGCTACTGTTCTATCGAAAACATTAGAACACTGACTGGACACATTCTTGTCACTGGGACATCAAACATCACATGAGCGAGCACTGCACAGATATGGAGTCTAACGACTTACACCAAATCAATTGATTCACGTTCAACGGTAGGGATGAAGCGTGAAGCCATATGACCTCCAATACCCGTCGTTTGTCCGGTGGCATGACCCTAGCAAGTGATTAGTAGATATCAGGAACCGTCGGAGGGGACACACAATGAAAATCCGTGTATGCGTAGCTCTGAAAAAGTTAGTCTAGTCTTTATATAGGACAACTGGCTACTCACCCATCCAAGTCAGCGAGAAGCCCTCGAAACACAGAGGATTCTCCAACGGCGCTAGTCTGCTCCTCTGTATCGCTCCTATCGTAGTCATCTTTTGTCGTCTTGGGAAGTGATTAGCAAACTTTCAGCAGCTAGGGAAGTCTATCAACTAACGTAGACCAGGCTATACTTGAGGCGACGAGGTGGTTTCTTTTTGACACAGTGAAACAGTTCTGCCGACAGCTTCTCCTCAACCGCAATCTCCACTTCCGCAATTAATACGCTGAGATCCACTTGTGAGTGATGCACAGACTGTTCACTCGCTGATTGTGCCTGGTTGGAAGCAGTGTTGTGCACGGGGCGCTTGATTGTTGCTTCAATCCTGATAGCTGGTCGGATGCAAATGTCAGAACACGTCTCACCAACACTAAATGGACTCGCATTGAAGCAAAACTTCCTTCACGACCATAAACCCCTTTCCAGGATTCCGCCAGTTCAGCTCGACAGGAATATTGATAGGTTTGACATCGCCACCTGACTTGTGAATATTGCCGAGGATGTCTTGGTCTAAGAACACCCCTACGTCTTCGAGATTCACCATGAAAGTGATGGACGATGCAAGAAATCGCATCAAGTCCAAGAGTGATGGCATCGGGGAGGCCTCCCGCAGCGGCAGCTTGAACTCTGTCCACTTGTCTAGCGACGCCTCTGGACCAAGATCCCCGAAGCGATAGAATAACTGGCAGAGAAATGATGAAAGCTACACCAATCATTAAATGATCTCATACCTGACGGTTGTCGTCTTTCCAGGAAAACTCCATTTCACTACCTGTACTCGATTTGAGACTGAAATGTTATTGTGAAGACACACTATACCTCCAGATAACACGTGTGGACTGTCCGTCACAGAAAAAACACTATAAAAGCCTGCGAATATTAGTTCATTGCTGTATTGTTCAGGAGGAACTACGGCACTCACCAACCCCGAACGCGCCAACTTTTTCTGGATCAGGATTTCCCTCGGCTGGACAACGAACGTATCGATCAGACGCAGGCATGGTGATAAACAACAAATAATATACCAATCCTTGGTAGACGCTTCCAGTCATCCTCCGTGAACGGTTTCCCGTAGTTTCTAAAAGTCCATTGCTTGACCTCGAATAGGTGTCAGTCAAGTGGTCAAAAAACGAGGAGACGCGCACATTAACAGAATTCACCATATTCGCAACTTCTGCATCCCCCTGGTGCAAGTGTGCAGCGGTTTCGAAGTGAATTTCGGCTTTGGAACATCCAGCATCATCGGAGTTTTGGAGTAGTTCACGGAACACTAAGATACAATGAGAAAATACGCATGGAGTGTGAAGCATATGGTCCTACAAGTAAACTCGCCCGAATACCGGGAAAGGACTTTGTCGATTAGTGCACGCTGGTTGACTTCCACTGGTTTGTACTGCTGAGCCTGTCCGTGGATGATGAGAACGAGTTACGAAGCAATCGCCAGCTTGGACCCACCAACTCCATGGTCATCAGCGCTCGTATTCGTTGAAATGCCGCTCCTGGCGAGTTTCAGTGTCGATGAGAAACCCACAGGGTGAGTAACCAACGCTCAAGAGTGTCCTTATGGGAACCAGCAGGAACTAGCGGGATGTTTATGGAGCAGAAAGTGGAAATGGGTGTTGCAGTCGAGTCCAAGTTAGGGCGCCTCGTTATTGGGAGGAAACTTGCGCCTCGTGGACAGCTCGTGGGTGCCGAATAGCACGCTGGTCAGGGTACTAGTACAATGGAAGTGTGTTCCAGATACGGTGACAGAGCCCATGAGGATGCGTCTAGACCTTTTCATGATGAGAACAACTCCAACCTAAGAGTTGGTGTTAGTACAGGTTAGTACAACTAGTGTTAGAATGTCAAGACTCGACTCGACAGCATTAGCCGAAGTGAAAGTTGGAAGACTGTTACTAACAGTGTCAGTGTTACCTAAAAGGTGTATAACAGGTTGATTATGAACGTCCAGTCTGCCTTAGACCAACTTGCAACATATCGCTCACAAAGCACGAGAGCGTCGCAAGATGTATTCGAGAAGGGTACTATAATACTCCAAAAGGATGGTCTCAGCAAATTGGGCGACGACAGTGCGTGCTCTATCCCTGTTGCAGTCACACTTACCACGTCAATTCGATAGGTTGGGCATTTCTCGAGCAGCTCGCACTCGCAGCCATAGACGTTGGGCGTTTGGACGTGGCTGACGTACGTATGTAACCATTGGGAACGAGCCGTCGTGTTTAAGAGTCTCGACACTAGCAATGTCTACGGTCACTCAACGAAAAGTTCCCCAATTCACCGCGTGTTGAATGCCTCACAGGCGTTCGCTTGGAGGCTACGGAGCCTCCCGAGGCCACTTTGAAGTACTACGCAGAAATACTCGAAGCCGACCCGACCAATGCCGTACGTGTTACTACCCCTTGCGAACGACTTACCCTGACACACCCCCGTCAACCCAAGGCTGCATGGAAGAGACGCATCTCAATATTACGTAGAACAGGAAAGATAGACAAGGCGGTTAATGAGCTCTCTCAATTACTGGACACCTTCTACACCGACGTCGAGGGCTGGCTCGAGCTTGCTGACATATACGCGATTTGCAACCAGTATGAGTCTTCGTTCCAGTTTACCCGTCCCATAGGTTCTGACATGTCCGAAAGACACCAGTATTCATTACAAGCTTTGATGCACATCCTATTGCTTGCACCACAAAACCCATTTTATGTTCTACAAGCAGCGGAAACCGCCTACACAGCCGGGGACCTCCCGCTCTCGATCAAGATGTTCCTCACCGTAGTGGATATGACTGATGGCGATGACTCTGAATCGTTAGTCGAGTCAACGCCTTTAGGGATCACCGTGCGTGCATGGTATGGTGTCAAACTTGTACGTATTACTTCGTCTGCGTCTTCCCACTGAGAATTTGACGTTGTGCTTGCAAAGTGCGCGAAACGCATCTCACACGACTCGCGTCTTGCGACGACGTCTCCGTCAAATACGCCACCCCCGAAACACATTCAGATGCTGGACGAGCTTGCGACCGAACGCCTCCGGGTTGCGTATTCGAGTTCGGGGCGCAAGGGTGAGATTGCGAAGGGGAGGGAGGAAGTGTTTGCTTGGGTTGCCGCACCATAGTGGTGCCACTCGCGAGTTGCTGTGGGACGGATGTAGATCATTGAGTGGCATACTATGCTGGGGTGAGCAAGATATGTTACGCGGTCTCCTGAACTGGCGTGATTCTAGCAAGTGCAACCCATGAAGGGACTCCGCGTGTACCTGCTAATAGTAAAGACTATAGATTGCTGTATGGTACTACCCTGATACACTTGGATGAACCACGCATAATCTTATTCGCCACATGATCTCGCATCAAAAGTCATGGTGCTAGCTTTTTCCGCATATTGACTAGGCATCTTCCCGGGGCCGCTACTGTACCTTTCTAGGGCCATTGAAACGTGGTTCTCACCGTTCTTTCCCCATCCATCCTCTTGCCCTGCGCAACGTGGTCGAGAATATGAACAGACCCAAACTGCTCCACGATACGTTGCTTACAGAACTTGCATTTTTCACTAATATGGACTGCACACGGTGAGCCAAGAATTTCTCAGCTGGAGACATCGTGCCGTCCAGAACCCAATCGGCAGTTTCCCAGTGATTCACCATATCGATCCTAGTAGACGCCGGGCGCCAGATATAATCCATTCATCCTGTGAGGCACCCCTCCTCTCCCTTGCCCGAGCGCCACGGTGCACCCATTCCTCCTGTTCTTGTGAGTACCTAGGATGATGAAAGCCCAGCTTCAGCGAAAGTATGTCGAACTCATCCGTGAAGTCTCTTCAAAGTGGGCCAACTGGGATCCACCGATTGGAATGAAGGTGGGGTTCCATCTCAGCCTCTCCATCTGACGTCCTCAATCGTTGTTTGCTAGGTTGGCACCTATGGGACGGTAGACAAAGAGACCGGCGACCTAAATATCGAAGGAAATATCTACGATGCCTCGTTCCAGAAAGAGCTTGACAAGGTCAACACTGATCTCAGACTTGCGGACTACCCACCCACAGACGGAACGATCGAGGACGACTTTATCATCGCTTCAAAGGGTGTTAAAAGGAAGGACTGGAACATCGGGGCCGATGTGTAGGATCTTGTCCTCTTTGATAGGAACGACGGAAATGAAGTGACCCGATTTCCACAGGAACGTTCAGGAGATCGCCAACATATCCATCAAAGGGCAATGGGAGTTCGAGAATGGCAAACGGGGTGCTCTTCTCGTTCTGTCCCGCCCTCGGATGACGTACCTGCCTCCAGACGTCGTCCTGAAACACCTTTACAAAGTGCCGCTCCTCAAAAACATGTGGCTCGTCACGAATGTCTATACATGCCCTGCCTATTCGATGTACCTCTCCAACAAGAGTAAGCACCTGTGTTCTTTACTCGTCTTCACCCGCCCTTATGTGACCTTGGAACCTAGCCGGAGAAAGGGTCTGTCTTGCGTTGGTGGCCAAGGTGCCTTCAGGAGCTATCGCACCTGGCATCAGCACAAGCGTCAACGCAGGCCTCAATTGGATAACCAACACCCAATCCGACTTCATTCGAAGAGCGAGTCACGAAGCAGGCGAATACACCTTCACTCCTCTCTATACGTTGAAACGTCCCATTGGAACGCTAAAGCTTTTCCGTGATAAGATTACGCTCCCAAAGGTTGGGGACGATCTGTCAGTGGATGTTGTGTTTGTTGTTCGTGGTGGTATGGACTAATGCTGGATCGTTGTTGTGCGTGTCTGTTTTTTGTCAGGTGGGATTATGCGACACCTCCTTGGGATCCCCTGGATGAGGATGGGGAGGAAGATTCAATCGATACGGTAAGTATCCTGCAGAACGTTCGTTTTTATCGTTGAGGGCTGAGGATTTCCACTCCACAGAGCATTTCGTGGGATGGGGATGATTGATCTACAGGACCCCAGCCCAAATCAGTCGAGTTCGGTGTATGTACGAAATAGGTATAGTGTATTGAGAAATCCGTCAGCAGTGACAGTCATGAAAGAAGGACAATCGCGAAAACAACTGGTAACTGAAGAGATGGTCAGACATAACATAGTTTACCCTGTACATGTTAGCACATAGCAACTTGGAATGATTCATGTCGAGAGTGTGTCTACGCTCCGTCGGTAAAATGGATCAATCGTACGAGTATACTATTGGCTACAAGTCAAGGAAGAGCTGCTTCGGGTCGGGCTAGAAAAGAAGGCAATGGATGAGCCAGAGTGAAGCATCACGTAACTGAACGTCACCAACGTTTCGCCTGGAACAAGTAAACATCGGACTCTGGTCAGCGTGGGTATCCCTGGGGATTGGATAGTAAGCATATAATTTGAGATGCAGAGTACGGATAGAAACATACGTAATGGACAGGAAAGCGTCATAGATTGTGCTGTCGGCGTCTGATGCCAATAAGATCCTGTTGAGTATCTCCCTCTCGACCGAGGTTTAAAAGGCTCACCACATTCTTCTACAAAGGCCTGTTCAAAGTTACGTCAGTCACCGAAACTTAACACAGCGAAGATCTGGCTCTAGTACCTCTGTCGCATAGCTGTACCTGCCACGTTTGCTGTAGTATGCTGATCCCTTGGTGCTGGAGGCAGAAATACAAAACTACATTGAGTTCAAGTTCAGTTAATACATGGTTCTCGACTGCAGGTCAGACATGCACGCACCACGGTAGGTCCATCATTCATCCTCCCCCAGCGCTCCGAAGGCGTACAGTGGCCTCTTTCAAGGTCCCGCGGTGAGAAAAACTGTAGAAGTGGTCAACACAAGGTATTTAGCCCCATTGCTTAGAAATTCTAACACGGTAGGGTAGCTCTGTCCAGTGCGTCAGAACGTAGTATATCTTGGAAACATAAAATTCTTACTAAGAGCATTTCCACCATGGCAGCATTGGAAGAAAGCCTGCCAGAAATCGTGTCATTCAGGCGGGTCAGATAAATTGAAACGATACCTACACTCAAGTATACGCCTCTGGGAAGGGGATCAACCTGACATAACAATAAAGTAAGAAATAAATCTGATGGATGAAAAGCTGCCGGAATACCAGTCGTTGATGGAGTTCCTAGAATTTAGACAATTGAAGCGATTGAGGCATAACAGCAGAGCAGTAGATCGAAATCTTACATGGCCACTGATGCGTCGTCTTCCACCTTCAGAATTGTAGTCGGTGGGTAAAAGCCCTACTCCACGGGTTAATGGTGTTTGGAGGAAGTCGACAGTGACTCACGAGTGACCTCGTTGCTGTCTAGTTCCCCGTGCCCACAGACTTCGATGATGGAGGAGTCAGTTCAGACAGTGGTGTAGGGTCCAGAGAAATACCAACAATAGAAGAAAAGCTGGTCTCCCTTTCTGGCGTTTCTTACCAACCACTCGATTGAATTGAGGATGTTCTTCTTAGTGGGTATCCGTTTGTCATCAGTCATGTCTTCGTGGAGGATACGTCTAGCGTCGGCCCCGAAGTGCTCTAGCAATGATGAACACACATTTAGCATGTCGCATGCTTCTAAAAGGCGTCACCGACTGTTGATGAACTTTGTCATCATCTTGGTATCGGGTATTCCTGCAAGCATTTCTTTCCTCTTGTCGAGGTAGCTGCAACCGATCTGTGAACATCAGCTTAAGCACGAGAGCATCGGGATGTGACCAGAACTCGACATACGAAAAGAGCTTTGGATCTGCCCATGCTGAAAGGTAAATGGTGGGTGGTTCTGCAAATGATGGAGAATCCTCCGAGCCAATCCTGCGAGTATTTAAGTGCTGCACGAGTCTCGTACCAGTTGGCATTGGATACGGAGTATCAATAAGCAGGATGGCCGATGCTGTAGAGCACTCGTGTTGGTAATGAAACCGATGACAATGAGGCCTTGAACACGCGCATCTAGGGTCGATGGCTGGTACAGCTCACGATGGCGGAGTCCTACATTCCTCGCCGTATTCCAGTGCTAAGAGCCTTCCAGGCAGATCGCTCTCCGCTGCATCGGATTCGCTAGCACTGCTCTTCTGGAGAAAGTGCGATGCATGAGTGAAGGCCTCCCTGAAACATCAGACGTTCCGTAGAAGATCGGGGTTTCTTCCGCCTGAGGAAGCCTGAGGAGTCCTCGTAAATGAGTATTTCAATGAATGCAGTCACGAATACATTACGTTGATAGTGGCAGGAACGTGGATCACTGGCCAGGTACAGCAAGTACGCGAGGAGACACTTGGCAAGGGACCAGCGTCTGATTATCGAGACAGGCCTGAAATGATCATATTTTGTTGCCGTTAATCTAGGAAAGCCCGTCACGACAGAATAGGGAAGGAAGGGGAAATGCCCACCTCACACTTACAACGTGCAGGGCAGTGGCGACGGTCCTTCAGTGGCCCTTTACAGGAGGTTGAATTCGAGTGCATAGAGACGCAGATATGCTCGTAATGGTTCATTCCAACAGTGAAATCCACCACAAGCATTGCATATTTCCACATTTGCGACTCGTCACTACATGGCAAGCGGTACTGGTACACGATTCGCGGAGTCACGGATTAGTCTGAATCCTAGTTGTCCACGTCCGGGAGGAAGAAGGACCAATCCAGGTCAGGCTAGAAAGACGTAGTCAGCTGTGCCCAGCGAAGCATTGTAATAGAAGGTTCCCAACATCAGACATGGAGCAAGTAAACATCGGATCCGCCTTTTCATCAGCTTTTCTGAAGTCGGGGTAAGAATACGACCTATTCTGGAACACAGGAGCAAGTGAAAACATACGCAACAACCGTGAAAACGTCATGGAGTGTGCTGCTATCATCTGATAATAGGATCATGTCGAGTGTCTAGTTTTGCACTTAGGTTCAATAACCTAGCTTCGTGCTCACCGCATTCATTTACAACCGCCTCTGTCGCATTGTGATAGTCCCCACTTGTGCTGCGGTATGCTAACCCCTGGATGCTGGAAGCAGAAAGACAAAACTGGATTGTTTATGTTGGATTTCTCGTTGCTTTCACTGTAATAACTGAGACGAGACGACGGTAGGCCCATCATCCATCTCGTTAAACCGCGAAGGTGAGTAATTACCGTTCTTGACGTCGTACGGCGTGCGAAACTGCATAACTGTAGTAAGCACCAGAGGATCAGTCCCGTATATGCAATAGACATCCTCACACGATAAGGTAATTCTGTCCGAGATGTCAGAATGCACAGTATCCTTAGCAATACAGGTTGAATGCCTACTTAAAGCGTTCCCGCTGTGGCAGCTGCCGAAAAAGGCCTGTGTGTGGTTATTTCAGTCACGGGCAAACAGGTGAGACACACCCAGAAACCTACAGTCAAGTACACACCGCTTTGAAGGGATTGGACCTGGCGTAGAATGAAGTAAGAAATAAATTTGGTGAAGAGAAAGCTATTGCGATACCAATCGTCGATTCTATTCCTAGGATCGAGGTAATTGAAACCACTCAGAATGACAACGGAAGGGCAAATCCGAGTCGAAAAGCTTACATGGGCAGTGATTACGCCACCGCCAGCATTATGGTCAGTGGGCAGAATGTCTGATCCGCGAGTTAATTGTGTATGGTAAAAGTCAAAGTGACTCACAAGTGATAGAGTTATCGTCCAGTCCTCCATGCCCGGCGACTTTGATAGATGGAGGGGTCAGATGGCGCACAGATGGGTTTGGGAAATACCAACAATAGAAGAAGAGATGGTCCCCTCTCCCGGCCCTATCAACCAACCAATCGATCGCACTAAATATATTTCTTCTGGTGGGTATCCTGTCCTCATCGTCTAGGTCTTCGTGAAGGATGTGCCGTGCGTCGACAGTGAAGTTCTCTATCAATGATGAGACATATGATGGAGGCCCTTTCAGAACGTCACCGACCTTTGAGGAAGTTTGCCGTGATCCTCACATTGTTCGTTGCTCCCGGCACTGGCTTTGATGAGCCATCGTAGCGGCAACCAATCTGAACTAGCTTGAGTGCCAGGTCATCAAGATGTGGCCTGAACTCGACCTACAAGAAGCACTTTGAATGTCATGCCAGTGGGTAGCGGGTGGGCAAATGATAGAGAGCCCCGAGCAGGTCTGTGGGTGCTGTAGGGATATGGTGGTCGCAAGCACCAAAGGGGCAATCTTCCCGCGTTTTGGAAGCCACATGTAGACAATGTGCCTGAGGTACTGTTGAGAGTCAGCGAAAAAAGGCTGGGACTACTCACGATGCTTTCCTAGTCAGGAAAACACGCTTTCCGTTGATGGTGAAAATAAACATGGAACTGCCATTGGGAATTGACTAGAAGTGGTTGCTGCTCGGAACTTTACGAGGCAGACGAATCGCAGAATATCAAGGAGTGCAACCACAGACTATACTCGCATAATGATGAAAATAATATTAGGAATGTCAGTAGAATGTCATCATCCAGCTGATGAAAAACTTGGCAAAGGGTACCGGCGCATAACAGCCCCAATAGGGGAGATGGGCGTGCGATGATGCGATGGTGCCGTTATTCTGGAAAGTGGTTCACCGGACTGATAGGAGGAAACAAAAAACCACCCACCGGAATTTACCGCACACAATGCGGTGACCGCGGAATGTTCAGCAATAAGGCGTTGTACCTTCATCCTTCACAGAAGCATGTGAAAGCTGGTATGTACAGCAGTCGGAAACCTAATCGCATGGGGACAAAAACTTCGAGACCGTGGGGAAAATGAGTAATTTTGTTAGAGGCGAAGAAGCTCGTATCTTCTGCTCAGTGGAGATAAGTTATCGATAGCCCACAGGAAGCTAAGAGAAGGCTGACGGGAGTGTGGATTGCCGCAGCCTTCATTGACCTCCCAGACAGTCGCTCGAGTCGACGTACTTTGAGGAGACCATCATGGCTAAGGCTTCGATTCAATTCGGTATATCTTGAGTGAACTTTACGAGTTAACTCTTCACTGGCCGTTTGACGTGATGCCGACTGTCCGACATCCACGAGAATATTGGCCACTAACGCGATTGATTGACAATGCGCAAAGTTGGTCGTAGCCATGACGGTCGGCAAAGCAACGGTGATGTTACTCTATACCCGATTTAGCAAAAGCCCCTGTGTTTGACAGAGCTCAGACAAACACGATATATTCCGTACGAACTCGGTCGCATCGCCTACGAATTCTAACAGCCTTCGGATTAGGTTTGGGTATCGTGCACAATGACATATAGATGGCATGATTGAGGACGAATCCAAATGTCGCTCTGAGAAGGGGTGGATGGAGCATCCGCTTGAGTGATAAGCATTCCCCTTGCAGAGCGATGCTGATGACAAAGGACATAGCGAGTGACAAAGCACAGGACAACCCAACACAGTCGAGTTAAACATACACACAAAACAGTTCAGAGTAAATATTGTTAACAAAACATTCCTTGGTACATTGCAGTCCGTAACGATTCGTCCGGACAGTCAATTCACCTGAAGCTCAACATATTCCACGTCATGCAACCATTCGTTGGTCCTTGGACTCGATCATACCCAGGCTATCATTCACAACTCAAGGAAGAATCGAGCTGGGTCAGGCTAGGAAAAAGGAAATGGATGAGCTGCTGGCAAAGCGAAGGGTCTAGTAATTAAAGGCGACAGACCGATGATCTGGAGCAAGTAAACATTGGATGCGCGTCATCTGCGTCAGAATACCTGAGGATTGGGTAAGGACTCGGTTTGAACCCAACACCATAGATGGAAACATACGTAACAGCCTTGAAGACGTCAAGGATTGTGCTAGTAGAATCTGATAATACGGTCTTGTTGAGTATCCAATTCCGGGCCGAGCTAATCACGGCCGGGCTCACCACATTCCCCCATAAAAGCCTGCAAGAAGCTATATAAGTAACAAAAATCTGGTAGTAGAGTCAGAAGTACCTCGGATGCATAGCTGTACTTGCCACGTTTGCTGTATTCCGCTTCTCCCTGAGTACTAGAAGCAGAGACACAGAACTGGGTCGAATTGTTCAGTCGGTTCATTACCCCAAACAGCATGACAAGCAAGACAGACGCACGACAGTGGGCACATCGGTGCCTAGCATCCGCCAGCGAGATTTCGAGCATATGCCATCGCGGAGGTTGCGTGGCGAAAAGAACTATTAGGGTGTGGTAAGCACAAGATGATTAATCCAAATCTTAGAGATCCTGACGCGGTAAGGTAATTCTGTCTAATGCGTTAGAATACGGAGTAGGTAGAAATGGTATTTCATACTGAGAGCATTTCCGCAATGGCAAGCATCGAAAAAAGCCTGTCGGTGGTTATTTCAGCCATAGTTCAACTGGTCAGATGTACCAAATCGAAACATACGCTCAGGTATACACCTTTAGGAAGGGGTTCGATCTAACAGACAACGAAGTAAGACACAAATTTGATGGATAAAACCTATCGGAGTACCAATCGTTGGTGCAGCACCTAGGATCGAGGCAGTTGAAGTTATTCATACAGCATAAGGCTAAATCGGAAATCGGAAATCTTACATGGCCACTGATACGTCGTCTGCCGCTATCGTGATTATAGTCGGCAGGAAAAAGCTCTTGTCCGCAAGTTATGGGTGCACAGAAGGATTCAAAGTTGAATATTACTCACGAGTGATATCGTCACTGTCTTTTTCTCCGTGCCCGCTGACTTCAGTGATGGAGGTGTCAATTCAGATAATCATGCAGTTTAGTTCTGGAAACACCAACAGTAGAAGAAGAGGTGATCCCCCTTCCTGGCACTCCTCACCAGCCAATCGATCGCATTGAGGATGTTTCCCTTAGTGGGCTTCCTGTTGTCATCATCGAGGTGCTCGTGGAGGATACGACTCTCATCGGGGCCGAATTTATCTATCAACGATGCGACATATATTAGCATGACACATGTTTCTTCCGAATGTCACCGACCTTTGATGAAGGTTATCATCATCCTCGCATCAGGTGTTCCCGCTGGCAATGCCTTGGACTTATTGCGGTAGCTGCAGCCGATCTATAACTTTGGCTTAAATAATAGACCATCGGATGATGCTTTCAATGGACATACGAAAAGAGCTTTGGATCTGCCCATACTGAAAGGTAAACGGTGGGTGATTCTGCAAATGATGAAGAATCCTTGATCCTGGGAGTATTTAAGTGCTGCACGAGTCTCGTGGCAGCTGGAATTGGGTAAAGTATCGCGAAGCAGAATGGCCGATGCTGTAGAGAACTCGTGTTGGTGATGAAATCGATGGCAAGGAGACCCTGAACACGCGCATATAGGGTCAGTGACCGGCACGGCACACGATGGCGAAACCCTACCTTCCTCCGCGTATGCCTGTGTTAAGGGCCTTCCGGGAAGATCGCACTCCATTGCATCGGATTAGCTAGCACTGCTCCTCTCGAGAACGTGTAATGCAATGGTGGAGGTTGGCCCGAAGCATTAGATGTTCTGTAGAAGATCGGAATCTCTTCAGCCAAGAGGGATCTGGTATATAAGTATCTCAACGTTATACGAATGCAATTGCGAATACATTGCATTGTTGGCGGCAGGATTACTGGCCAGGTACAGCAAGTACGCAATGATCATGAGACACTTGGCAAGGTACCAATGCGTCTAATCGTCTGTAATGATGCTGTGCTACCGTTAATCCAGGAAAGTCCATC
>JBBPJZ010000614.1:0-16335 GCA_038089015.1 Chalciporus aff. trinitensis | reverse complement strand
CCAGTAAGTACTCTAGCAGTGGCAGATGGGAATTCTCATCTTTCAACTACGTGAGACCAAGGGTCTTACGACGACGATAATAGACCGATTTTTCCCAACTTCACCATACAAGACCTTTTTTTTTCCTTCTCTGCGGTTTCATCCCACGACTCACAGATGTTCCTTGTTACGCTATGAACGGTGAGGTACCAAGTAGGCTCATTATGGGATCTGTGTCGGATCCATGATTATACCATTTGATACCACCGTGGTTCTGGAACTTGGCTTCCTTTGAAATGGACCCCACTTGGTAACATCCTAGCCGCATTACATCCCTTCTATCTTTCCTACCCAGCCCCACTTCAAGGTGTTCTCGCTTTCCTTCTCCCCCATTCCTGCTTCAATGAGCCTCTTCAATCCTCGAATATTGGATGCTAGCATCCGCGATGTCACTGCCAACCTGGACGACACTCAAAAAGCGGACGTCTTGCTCCATGCACTGCAACATTTGCCATCCCAGGGGTAAGCCATGAAACAGTACCTTGTGAGATATTTTCTCTCATTGGTTTATTACAGTTACCGCACCACAATGGAGAATGCTGTACAGTCCCTCTTACAGGTCCCCAATTTGCCATGCGCAGACGTTACAAAGGCTATTCTTTTACGCGCCAAGGCAAGACTCGCTGCGGGTTATCGCACGTCCGCTCAGCAAGGCATGCGATTCTACCCGACTTCTCGTGTCACGTCGCTCAACGTTTTACGCAGATCTACATTCCGTACTTACAGTCGATCCCGAAAACCAGGACGTCAAAGCTATCATTCAAGCCCAACATTTACGTCCGGAAATGGTGCGATTTCACCGATATACGTGGATGCCTTTCACTTATGTTCGCAGCTTCTTAGAGAACCAGATTGCCCACCTCGCTTTTCCGCAGAGGTGTGGAGGGAGATTGCCCTTCACCTACCCAAGCGAGACCTCAAGTCACTACTCCTGGTTCCTAACGCACTCTCAAGAATTGCTAGCCAATTGCTATTCCGCGAGATCGACCTTCATCTAACTGCTGCTGTAGAACCTGCGGCAGAAGATCGCCTTCATCATTCTACCCACTGCGAAACAAACGACGAAGACATCGATGCATGGGATTACCAGCGTAGCGCAGATATACTTACGCGCATACTGGTTGATCCGCATTTTGCGGGACAAGTGAAGAGCTTGAGCGTTTTTGCCGTGTCGTATGATATTCAATCTCTGGCCTTTCAAATCGGTTGGTACAAATTTATCTTTCGAAAGGGTCTTCGCTCAACCAACCCTAGGGATGCTCATGAACGCGCTTCCAAAATTGTTAAACCTCAGAAAAGTCCATTGTTCTGGAAACAAACATCTCATTTCGCGCATGTTACAATCGGTCCACTCGTATAATCCAAGACTACAACGACTGTCTCTCGTGTATGCTCCATTTTCTATCAGCTCAACTCCTCTTTAAGCCATCCCTTAGAGTCGCCGATCGTTCTCTCGATTTCGAGATACCCATCTTCAAACATTTGACACACTTTGCGATAAGTTCAGAGGTCGGGGACAGTTCCCCAGTCCACAACTTCCTCGCTCAGAGTCGAGAATCTCTTCACTCATTATCCATCAACAATCCTCGTTGGCATTTCCCTGCAGAAGCGATATCAATTCGCCATCTCACGGAGATTGAGTTCGCTGGGTGCTTCTCAACTGACACCCAAGCCTTCTCGGAAATACTTCTCAATGGTCACCAGATCGAGTCACTCATGTTATCCGGGTCACTTGAATGCACGCCCTCAGCGTTGTTCCGTCAATACCGAACCTCACTTCCATTCCTCCGCCACTTCTCACTCACCATCACTAATCTCCACCGACATGTCATAGATCGGGAGCTATGTCCCGCTATCTCCGAGTTCCTACGTGAACGTACCCAGCTACGCACGTATCACCTTCTCGTCCCTCCTACGGACCATCGTCGCATTGGGTTTGATGCGTCCGCGTGGGGCGTTCTTCCTGCGCTTTCAAAACTTTGCAGCTTGTCCATCACGTACCCAAGGGACTTGTCTTCATCTCTTGCCGGTTGGTTAATCCCGCGGACTGTCCGCGCACTCACGCTCGACCTATCATCCGCCATCACAGAAGACTTGATGTCCTTCCTGACGGTTAGTCGCACTTCTCAATGGCACCATCTTCAACCTTCTGACGACCAACGCTCTTATTCCTTTTAGCAACTCCGTACCGGGATGCCTCCGCTCTTGCGCTACGTCGGAATCGCCAACACGCCCATTCGTTCGGTGCTCAACGTCGTCGAGCACGGATTCCCACACGTCCGTGTCGTACGTATCGACAGCAGCGTCTGGACGGTCACCAGAGCTGAAGACGGATCTCCCGAGGTTGAAGAGTGGTCGTATCGGAGAGCTAAATACCATGCCGCCGAGTGGCTGGAGTCGTTGGATTGTGCTGATGCGATCTGGAAAGGAGTTGACAGTGCTTGAACGAGTACCATAGCTTTTCTTGTCGCCGTATCATCTGTTAACATATTGGGTTCAGATCTCAAGTTAGGCTTGGCGCCAATGTGGCGTGAGTCCGTCAAATGAAACTCTCTTCTAAAGAGCCCCTATCCTGCTCTGAGCAATTCGCGCTCATGTCAGACAATAATGGAACGCGCCAGCAGCTGGAGCGCATCGAGGTGCTCTTAAGCAAGTCGCTCCTTGGTGAGCAATTTATCAACACGCAGTTTCATATTTTCTCTGCGAGGTCCACCGCGGGAAGAGTCGTCAAACCCCGTGTGTTGAGCGTCAATAATACGCTGTTGGCGAATGGCTCGAAGTATTTTGCGGATCGTAAGTCCTTGTCGTTCGAGCTTTGGGATGGAACTGGGAATTAACGACTAGGGTGACTAGTGTTCAGTTCTGAGCGCGGTCTATCAGACCCGATGATGGTGGATGTTCTGGACCGCGACAACGTACCAAGAGAAATGGACGACTACGAGTATGATAGTGACAGTGATCTTGATGAGGAGGTTCTGTCGCCTCCCACCTCGTTCGGCGCCGAGTTTTTCAACGAGAGTCACCCCATGTCAGTGACATCACCCCTTCTTCGACCACCTAGTACTGTCCCCACCGCGACATCCATTGTTGATGTTGGCGACGAAGGGTGTGTGTCATTGATGCTTTGAGGATGCTCGTCTCACAGGTTCCCCACTAAATCTAGGGCATTTGACGATGAGCGTTCAGATGCACTCGCATCTGATATTTTCCTCCTGGATCAGGTACCTCCGTATGAGCCAGCACCGATGTCAATCGCGAGTCACGACTCAGAAGCAGAAATCGGGTCTCTGGAGATCCAGGGTAGCATCTCGCATAGCGCTCTTGCGACTCAGGTCAATCACCCCGGCGTTCGGCACATCCTGGTCAAAGACGCCGCTTTCAGAACGTGGGCTCCCTTGGTTTTTTTTCGTCCGGTGTTAGTATCAGACTTAGCAGATGATGTTAGGTGGTTTGCGCTCCTAAATTACCTCTACACTGGAAGAATCACATTCATGCCTCTCAAATCATCGGCGATCCAGACCGGCCGCACGAGCGAATTGAGCTGCTCGGCCAAGTCTATGTATCGTCTTGCGAACAGAGTACGTGTGCCATGCCTGCTCAGATGTCTCGCACTCTTTGCTCACTTGGTTTTAACCCTCCGCAGGTAGGACTGGACGAACTCAGAGCCAAGGCTCTTGAACACATTAGCAAAAATCTCGGAGAACACAACATTCTCCGGGAACTCTCGAGCAGCCTCCTCTCTAAGTCAGTTCGACTGGACCATATTATCCGCATACACACTAACCGATCTGCGTTGTAGCCATCCACAACTCCTAGAGGTAGAACTCCGTGTATTGAACCGGTACATGAACACACCCACGGTGGCCACACAGTTTCCTTCCTTTGCACGGTGCATTGCGAACAAGGAATTCGCTCATGGGGCGGACATCATTATTTTCATCGCCTCCAAGTTATTAGAGACCCGCAGTGATCAAGCTCAGGCTGCAGCTCAGAGGCTCTCGATGGCGCGGGCATCTCCTCAGCCCCTCCCGCCAAGCAACCCGGCAGAGGTGGTGCAGCGTTTAGTGGATAAATTAACCATGTTGTTAGGCCAGCCTCCGAACGTGAAGAAAACAGATGCCAAGTAGGACCCCACCCCCAAGACGAGACGAGACAACTGTAGCTTGGACATGTCGTACGTTGTTCTTATCCAACGGTCACTGCCGGTTTTTCATTTTCACTCACTCTCCTTTCAGGTTTTGTTTGTGATCCATGTGTAAGGGTATACTAAGGTAGCCTTGGTGCGGGCAGCGGACCCTGGTTGGGTGGACATTAAGTGGATCACATGACGTTTATCTATGGACTTTAGCCCGAGAATCTTGAAATTCATCTTGACCTTTTCTACTAATCCTTGCAAAGGCCCTTAGATACTGCAGTGCTCTCCGAATTAACACGCTTAGACCACGCAATGGTTTTTTGTTTATTTCCTCATAACTATGGCTGCATTGAGCATCAGCTGCAGGTCAAGGCAGAGACCGCTAACGGCCATCATGGGTTGCATCTACGCAAGATGATTTCGATTGCCCGACCCAAAACAGAAGCCAAGTCTGGGGCCAAGATGAAACCCCGATCGAAAAAGGTACAAATACGCATGATCATCTTCCGCACAGCGCTCCAAGTAACTGTAGAGAGGAAAATATCGAGCGTGCAGGCACCGTGCTAGAGCCCCCTGGCAGAACGCCGCAACCGAGCCTGTATAAATCCGTGGTGAGACTCTCGATCAGTTTTAACAGTTTTGGTGGTTGTGTGATGGAACGAACCAGCCTGTACACCCTGCAAACCAAACCCCAACAGAGCTAACGCCACTCTTTCCAGCGGTCGCAAGATCCGTACGAGGCCAAGCGCCAAGATGTTGATTCTATCTCTAGGTGCTGGAAGACTCTCAGCGCAGGGGATGACGGTTTTCCCCAGCGCAAGGAACAAACCAAGGAGGAAAATCATGAGGACTCCGCTACCACTGGCACTAATCCGGCTGCTGCACCCGCGATGGCCCCGTAGTGGCCAACGACTGCATTATGTGGTATGTTTGTGTGAATCAGCAGGCGCCGATGTCGAGTGACACACACTGAGGCTGTGAACGCACAAATTTTTTGACTGTATTCTAAGTATCATCTTGGGCAGGCACAGATGAAGGGAAAGACTGATGTTACGCCCGCCGGTTCCAGAAGTGGGATAAGTCCGAGTCAACTCTTCGGGCTTCAAGTTGCAAAGATCGATGCCTGCGCGAACAACTGTATTTCGATAACATGAGCACATGACGGTAACGGTAAGTAAACGAACAATGTCTACACTTTATATCACAGTGGGAGCTGGTTAAAGATACAGTATTATAACACAAAAAGTATATGAGACGATGCGCGCTCACTATGACAGGTAAGATAAAGAGGGAGAAGAGAAGAGAAGTTTTGAATCGAAAGGGCGTTAAGCGGGGCTGAAGCTGGTGACGGCAATGCAGCCAAGCCATATAAACTCGACGACGATTTTGCCAAGGGGTGTGAGTGAAAATTCACTCTCTCGCTCCTCCTCTTCAACGCCAGGAAAATGATGAGTCTGGACCTCCTCCTGCGTGCAAAGTCCCAGTTGGCAGAGTCCTTCCGCTACAAAGTCGAATCCCCGGTCCCGACTATGGCAATGGCAGACAATTGTGTTCGTCATCTCTAACTTCCGATGCGGGGTAGGTGCCAGGCACCCGATCGCTTCTCGTTCGCTGGCGGGGCTGTCGACAGCTAAGCCTCCACTTAGAACCTTCAGACCGCTCAGTAGCAGTTCACTATGATCAATGACGCGAGCTACGACATGGAAAGCGGGGAGATGGACAGACTTGAAATCGGTGCTGACACCACTGGTTGATGGGTGGGATTGTTTGGCGTTTTTGTGGGGCATTTTATCGCCTCTCGAGTCTGCCTTGTCGATGGGCACGTAGTAGATGATCAGAAATCGACTGTTTGTTGTGGTAGGCAAAGCAACACTGGTCTCTTGGGACTGGTTGTTTCCCCCCCCAGTCTCGCTGGCCCAAAGAGGAAGAGTCATGCAGAGGCAATCGTCGGGGATCTGACCCAGAAAGGTATGATCAGATTTCCGCTTGGACGATGGCTTTGCAGTGTTCGAGGGTAGGAGCCCAACAGCCGCGAGTGATGCATTGAGGCTGTTGACGGGGTTGATCTCTTCCTGTGCGGTCCGGGAGGAGCCAATCATGTATTGAAATTTGCCAGCTAGCGACGATGAAGGTGGATCAGTTCTCGAGCTGCCGCGGATGATACGAAAGAAACGCTCTGAGAGCGTCGAGCCCGAATCACCTGATCCACGAATGTCAGTGTCCGTGCGAAGTGGCTCGACGCTGCATGGGGGTGGTGCTGCGGCTTTACGAGAGGTGGGTGTGAGTGGGGCTGTATCATGCTCGCGGACATTGGAAGTGCGACTGTCGGAGTGCAGGGCTAGATTAGCGGAAGACTCCCTTGTGGAGCCCATCTGGGAGAATTGCAGTGTATTGCTGCTGACGGTCCGCGGGCTGGTCGCGCTATGTTGATTCGCTTCGGAGGTTTCTTTGCACTTTCCTTTGCGATCGTACGTGGCTCGGCTCGGCTCTTTTCTCAGATCACGCGGGTCAGCATGCGCCGCGGGCTGGTTCGTAGATTTTGTTCTGGCGTACTTCTGCTGTATTTTCTTCGGTGCCAACATGATCCCAGCACGTATGTCCATGTATGCCGGAGCGGTGGAAGTGCTGGTCGCGTTTCCTGACTTACCGCCAGGGAGTCCGTTGGACATGCGAAATATCGAGAATGCGATAGCCCGAGGGTGTTTATGAATAACGCTGTGGGAACTGTTGGCACTATTTCGTTTCGTTATCTGGCGGATATGGATTTGTTGCAGTGCTTGTTTGGCAGGGTCGGCTGGGCATGCTGTTTGCGCCCCATAAATAGTTTCAGCAAAACGCGAACAATAGAAATTGTTAGCTCACCTGGAGACGAAGTATTTATACGTTGAGGGTCACGTTCGAAATTTGTTCCTCTGACTCTGAAACGGCCGACGTGCCCACAGCTCCAGGTTTCCTGTATCCACGGGAGGGTATTGGTTTGCGCTTGGCCAGTATTTGGGGGGTAAGCATGAGATTGGAGCTGGGTCTGTTTCGAAAGATTGCCTGACGTCGGCAGTTCTTCCTTGACTGGTATAAAGGACCAGTAGTGACGCCGCGCATCGAATGTCCTGTCGTATTTTTGAAGATGTCTGATGAACGACTCGTCAAGTGGAAGCGATCCCTCACTGGCGGCAAAAGGAACAACGGAGGAAAGATGCGAGGACCTCGCTAGCCCAGACTGCCCTTGAACAAACGAAAGGGTTGAACCAAAGGACACCCTGCCCTCAGACAGTCCAGAGAGGATGTATTGCAGATTGAGAGCATCATACGCATCTCCTGTCTCGACCGCTTGTTTCCGTCCTGCTTGGACCAAATGCAATGAACTTGCATCCTCCAAAGTTCCACTAGGACGACGGGATGTCACCATGCCTCTTTCCTCGCCCCCTGTGTTGGCATCTTCTTCACCTCGGAGAGCAGAAGGGATCACTGGTCGCCGAGGGCCACACACCGAAGGGGATGCGGGACCAAGTGTAGGATCACACTCCGCTTCGAAGCATTTATGGTTGATGCGAAGCCCACCAGAAGAGCTGGTGTGGGGAGAGTTGTGGTAGTCAGAAAGTTCAATGCCGTCATCGCAGGGCACCTCAAGGGTGACACGGGAGTCGGGATGTGGGGTTGTAATGGATATAGACAAAGACGACCGTCTTGCTGCTGAGGGTGGTGTTGTAGCAGTTCCAGTGGTGACTGGAGGAAGCCCAAAGGTAGGGAAAGAGACGGTCTCAGGGTGCACCCTCTCAGGCAGCGAATGTAACGAAGTGGTGGAGGTGGGACCCCGCCTCTGGTCGCGAACTGTCCCAGATACCCCAGGCCCAGAGCGAGGTGAGTCCATGGCAAAGATTGGTGACAGGCCCTGCATAGTAGACTGGGATGAGAGGACTTGATGAGGTGAATTTGGGTGTCCCACGCCTTGCGAAGGATGACTGCAGACCACATCACTGTCACCATAATCGGCACTGTTATTAGCGAAAGAGACGTTGTGGTTTGAGGCGTGTTTGTGTGAGGAAATGATGTTACGTGTAGAGCCAGCGGAAGAGGAAGAGGAAGCGGAGATGGAGATGGGGTTAGAGGAAATCGAATCGTTCTGGGCCCAAGAGGGACAGGAGTTATGGGAGGTTTCACACGGAGGTGGAGCATATTGGCTGGAGAACTATCATAAGTGGGTGTCCCGGATGTGAAGGCAAAGGACATACATATCAATGCATTTTACGGGGAGAGATGGGTGATTTTCGACACCTCCGGTAGTGCCAGAGGGTATAGGAGGGTCAACAGGACGCTCTCCAATGGACCGGTACCGCTCTGAGCCAGACATCGCCTAGATGGATTAGGCTTATGACCGGCGATAGGATGAGATTCAGAGATTCAAGCAGAATTAAAACACAATGAAATCGTATCCTGGGCAGGTAAACAGCAAGCAGCAAACGGCGGCCAGCTTGATGGTTCGCAAGGTTGTATGAGCTGTCTGTCGTCAGCACGCAGAACACGACACATTCGCACTGCGCGAAAAAGCAGCAAAATTTGGCAAAAATATGCAGAACGTGCTATGGAGCGAAACAGAGTAGGAAGCGGAGGTAAAGGAACGACAAATACTTGATGATACAGAGGGTCCAGATTGGACTCAGCGACTGTCGGCTAGCAGTAACCATAGCGTCAGATATCCGCATCTCGCGGTGGCATTAAAGTGACCCGAATTTGGTAGTGCCAACTCTCCTACCTGGGCTGGATCAGCTTGCAAAGATTCAGTTACGTACCAGTAGTATACTACACTTGAATCCCGGTACGCGGAATCCTCGTCGCCAGCGGTGTTTATAAAGCCTAAACGGTACATCTTGGTCATACAAGTACTCTGATTTTGCTTTCAAAACAGTTACTGGGACACTTACTAGTGGTATATTGACAAGCCTTTTACTACACGAATAAAAGTGCACCCAACAACTGTAGGGCGGAAAAAAGCGATCCCACCGGTACCAACCCTGCAAAGAAACTCGCTTGGACAAATGCCGCCGTTGACCCTAGCATTTGGGAAATCTAATCAGAATTTGGGGGACTTGGATTTGATGTACACGCACCAGCTCGTACACCCTTTATCCCGAAACCCACGAGGTTCGACATCCACCTTCCCAGCATTGGTGATATATTTGCGAGGATCCTTACTGTCCCAAAAACAACCCTGCGACCTCATCTCCAAAAGCAGGTCAACGGTGACATGTTCTCGGACAGTCCCCAGGAACTCTAGGATGGCTGGATCGAGAGCGATGCCTCGTAGTTTTATGTTTTGCATCACCATCGATAACAGAGCCATGGTGGGGAGGAAGTATGGTGACAGTGGAACGCATTAGAGACAGGCCCAGCCTTATCCATGGTGCATCTCTACTACACCAGGAAGCACTCTGGGCCCATTGTTGCTGTCTGAGGCGGTGCGGGTTCAGATCTTCCATTTTCAAACATTCTGGAAAAGAGTCATCTAAGCGCCAAATCGATAACAGGTGCGGCAAAGCTCACCATCGTTGTCTGAGTGCTGGTCGTCCAGTTACAGATCCTCGCGATGACTCCTGGGGTCTGCTCTTGCCCAATTCCAGACTCTCGACCATGCAAGAACAATGGGCGCGACCACCGACACTGCCCTTTGGCCGAGACGAGCGGATCTACAAAGGCATCCTTGCATGACGAGGACTTGACAGTGGTACACTCCCGCTTCCTGGAAACAAAAGATGGTTTAGAGGGTGGGTTACTCAATCTTCAAATCCACCTCCGCCGTAACTTACCTGAACAAATCTCTGGCGTGGTACCAGCAGGAGCTCGAAATCCACAAAAGTCACATTCCTCCGTCCGTTATCGCATTCGTGCTTCTGCGATGGTCAGCCAAGTGATGGGGCCAAGACCATTCGAGGCGTTGGGTGATATACGAAACCTTGCCAGGTCCCTGTGGCTGATTTCATGGTCATTGAATTAGAGCATACGAAGCCAGGAGGCAGCAGGCGACCGGACACTCCTTTCGGCTAGTCTCCGATCTTGGTCGACATCGTCATTCAACTTCCCAGCTCGCCTCGACTCTCTAGACGACCAAACATAACCTTCGTGCATCTCTCGTAATCATCTCCCTACTAGTAGCCCACCACATTCGTCTGATTGCTCGTGATCGAGAATGTGCAGGAAGACGACAATGTACTGGACTATAACGCTATTTAACCATTGACAATTCATCATATATGTACAACTATTCGGATATCAGTACTAGATAGTAAACAAGCGGACCCAAACATGAAAGCTAGGAAACGAGCACTTGATAATAACATATACGAAAAAACTCTGGCACAGACAGACTGATGAGTTTTCTGTGAAGAAGTCCAACAGCGCGACTGAGCCAAAGACCAAAGACATTAAACCAAGCCGATGGCGATAGGGTAGTGCATAGAGCATACAAACGAGCAAGATGCGACATTGAAAACAAGAGTCGACGAAGGCAACGAAAAACAATAGTAGGGGATAAGCGAATCGCAGGGGCGGCGTGCGATGGGCTTTCAAGCGCCCTCGGAGATGATGCTCCCGATGCTCAGCACACTTTTCTTGCCGGGAACGCCCACACCAGACATACCACTGCCTCGTCCGCCTTCTTGCTCGAAAGGCGCCCTCGAGAGTTGGATCATGCCGGGATATCCCCCGCTTGGTCCACCTGCCGGGTTGGCACTTGTACGTGGCGAGGATGGGGATGGTGACGAGCCTGCACCACCAGCAGACGGACCCGCGTGCCTCAATGGAGCGAGGTGAATCATTTCCTGTTGATGGCCATGTGCATTAGGGCCCCAAGCAGAGGCGGATGGTGGACCACCGATGGCATTTGAGTACGCGCTCGCGGAGGGGGGTAGAGAGGCATAACGGGACGTGGACGTATTTGGTGAGGGACCTGGACCTGGCGAGAGCACTCTTCCGGAATTGGCCGACGAATGAGTGTGAGCTTGGGGGTGCTGATAATACTCTCCTTGTCCCTGCGTGTTGTATTCATACTGTGATCCACCACTTGCAGATGACGAATACGACTGGGAATGGGTTAGAGGTGGCGGAGTGGGTACAGACGGGGCTTGGGCATTGTTCGAGTAATATGCGTGAGGATGGGTGTGGGATGACGGAGATGAAGAAGGGTGGGGAGCTGAGGAAGGCGGAGTATCGTAGTAGGCTCCACTGCCATGTGTGTTTTCGTTTGTGCTCGCGTTCGTAGAAGATGGAGCATACGATTCATACCTTCCCTGTGGGTAGGAACCCGGGTAAGCATGTGCCGGTGCCGGCTCTGGGTACTGCGTTCGGTTCGGAGAAGGATATCCCTGATGGTGGGTATGAGAAGATGTTTGTGGGTATGCCTGCGTCGAAGACGGGTGGGGATAGTTTGCAGGGGTTTGCTGATGCTGATGAGGGTTGTTGTGGGGGTGAGAAAATCCGTGATTGTGTCCTTCTTGATATGCTTGTGCAGGCGGGGCATGTGGACCGCCATAGGGCGCATTGTAGCTTGTACGCTGGCCATGTGCTTCCGTATCATATGGCCCTCGAGTATGAGCCTGAGAATCGTAGCTTGCCCTCGAATCATACGACGCGCGCTGGTGGTGAGGGTGCTCAAAGCCGGTCCTTGCGTTTGCGCTTTCGTACCCGTTCCTTCCGGTGCTATTATCGTAGCCACTCCTACTGCTTCCGCCTTCGTACCCAGTACCACTGCCACCCCCGATACTTCGCTGCTGATCGTAAGATGCACTCCGGGTGCCAGCGTCGTACACAGACCTCGACGACTCATAACTCATTCGGTCGTACAAACCGCCTGCGTTGGAAGACTGGTAGGACGATGAAGTGGATGAAGACGCGAGAGGCTGAGGACCTGGTCTTCGTGAAGCGCTCGATCCAGAACTCGAGGGTTCACCGACCGACAGCAGCTGAGCGCCGGGCGGAGGGGCGATCGTCATACCCACACCAACAGCCCCAGCAGAATGCGCAGATCCCATGACGGAGTGTTGCTGCGCAAGGGCTGAGCCAGTAAGTTCAATACCACCAGGCGCACTGGCGACACCAAGCATTGGATCGATGGTTGAAGTTGGCCAGGCAGGTAGCCCAGCAAGCGCAATAGATCCCGTGTTTGCTGAGGAAGGCGTGTGAGGTGTCAATTCACCGCTCGCAGTACCTGACGGGGAGGGGCCAGATGCAAGGTTGAGTGGTCCCGTGATAGTGCCGTGGCGGGCGCGTTTGACAGCTGTCGAAGACGATGGGACTGGAGCTTGGTGTAGGACTTGTTGATGCTGATGCTGAGTATCATCCTCTCCAGGATCCTCTTCGGTTTTGCGGTGCTCGCCGTTTCCCTGGTTGCCATCGAGAGGCGTTGCGAGAGCAGCGATAGGCCGTTTTCGAACCCGGATATCCTTTCTGATGCGTATTTTGATCCCTTGGTCAGCCAAAGAGCAAGAGAGGGGGGTAGATTCTGTTTTGGATGCAGGCGTCCACGAGGTGAAACCAGTTGCGGCGGCGTTAAAATAATATTGGTGAGGTGACGCAATGGTGACATTGGTGGTACAGAGTGTGATCATTCGCCAAAGAAGGAAGGCATGGAGACGGGAAGAGTGAGTGAGCGCAAATGGCAAAAAGAGTCGATTTGTAAGAAAGACGGAAAAGTATTACATACTAAATAGTCACTGACCTTCCATGCCTGGGAATTTTTTCGCGGTGTATACGTAGAAGGGAGTAGAGTAGATGGATTTGCAGTGGCGAACAGTATTTCTTTAAGAAAGTGAATGACGGGAAGAGACGAATAACGAAGATAACATACCCAACGACCTCGAACAGGCTAAGCTTGAGACGGTAACTGCCTTCTGTGCGCACGCTGAGATCAGGAAAGACGAAGAATCCAGCGTCCTCGTTCCGATTTTCGGTATCCTTTAGGTGGTATAGAGAGGACACGACGGAGCCAGTCGTGCATCGTGTTTTACCGTCCTGTATGGGGGTTGAAGACGGGGGCTGAGACGAAAGCTGTAGCACAAACCTTGAGCCAATGCAATTCGGTGTCGTCATCTGGTTTAGCGAGACTTGCGAACATGAAGTAGTAGGGATTCTGCAGGAAACTGTGTGCATAGTTTGGATCATCTTCGACATCTGGGTTCGTGGAAGAGGGGGGTTGGCGTGTGCGGGGATCGATGACACGAAGCTGAATGATGGGGGGAGGGTCAATTGGACGACGGTCGGCTGGAATGGAGCAGAAGTGATGTGGGTGAGCGGGTTAAGGTGTGGAGCAAAGTAAGCGCTCACCACCAACACCACACATGCGGGCCTGCTTTGGCTCCTGCCTGACTGTGAGCTCGTACTCCCTGCAAGGGTTGAACATGTGTGGTCAGTTTGAAAGTAAAAAAGAAGTGATGGAAGGCGTAGAGTGGAAGAGGAAATTGAAGGGATTATCAGATATCGAGGGGAGGCGATATGAGACAGATGGTGGTGGGACCGTTTCCTTGGGTCCGCGAAAGAACGTGAATTCGCAAAAACGGACAAATGGGACCAGTGGAAGGATGTACGGAAATAAACCAAGGAGAGGCTACTTACAGTTTGTCTCTCTCATGGAACGACCTATCACGCTCGTACGGGTAGGCGGTGGGGACAGTGCCGTAGCTGGTGCTCGCGTCCATCGCACGAGGTAGAAATTGGGGGTGAAGATACTGATGATCGTCGATGGGCCAGATGGTGGCGTTTGCAGGGTTTGTTCCAGGTTCTGATGAGTTCTGTTGTCGACCTTTTTCTGCGTTGGCTTGGTTGGCTTTTCTGGTCAGTGAGCGAATCTGCTGGACTCAGCTGCGATTCGTCAAGTCGGTTTCTTTCTCAACGTCTGATCTTGCTCCCACTGCGACCGCTCCCACACGCAACCCACGTGATCCTCCGTCGGGTACCTAGAGGTACTAGTACACGCCTTCTTCCGTCCGACTCTCGGATTAGTAGTCCATACTTGACTCGTCGAGCAACACTCTATCTGAGTCTATCATCGACGATTCATTGTTCCATCACTCCCACTAACTTTAACAGGTCTTGATGTACGCGGAGTTGCCTCGTCAATCTGGGGCCATCCACGCGACCACGTTCGTCGACTGTTCGTCGCATAATCTGACACCGATACTCTCGGAGCGAGTCCGTTCCCCTCACCTGGGTCACTAAACTGATCACCGTTTGTCCGCCTCGCAATGAATCGTGGAAAATCCATTTCCCAGACGATAGGTTTTTCTCATATTATTGTTCAAAGGACGTCATCTCAGGTCATCTCTCGCCATTGAAATACTATATCAGTCGTATAATGGTCGTTGACTCGACCGGGCAGATGGTGCCATACGCAACATTGTATGCAAGACTAAACCATATGTTCCAACCGTATTTTACCCCACTGTAGTGCTTGCCCATGCCTTGAACTATCTAGTAGCTTCGGCCTAAGCTTCCGTTTCCTTCGGTACCATGCATTCAAGTTCAAATTTGAGATACGACCATTCGTCGAGATAGTAGAGTATACGCTGCAACTACAAAAATTGCTTTCGACCAATCGTCTGATGCCTCTGAAATAGGGCGATATTGTGAAGGCGTCATATGCTGATTCCCCGTTTACATGATCCAGCTACCTCTGGTCATCCCTCATTGTGATATTGCTGGCATCGAGGAACCTTGTTTATCGACGACCATTTTGCTTACGAGCATCAGGATGAAAACTCCGGCCTTTGAAGCGCGACCCGATGCCAAACGGTTATGCTCTCGATTGTGATACCTGCGACAAAGAACGAACCGAGTAGATACATGAAACGTCTCGTTTGTGTATCGTGGATTTGAACTAGAGCGTGCGTTTCGACTTCTGGCAGACATGTTCCTAATCAGCTTTATCGTGATCCTCGAGACTGCCATCAACATCGTCACCCTCGCCTTCGCCGTCTGATCTATTGTCAGTCATGCTAGCCGGATTGAGCGCCCTAGAACAAGCGGTGAGAAGCGGTGCGGCATGCTACCACATGACCACAAACCTCACAGCAACACGTATGATGAAGAAGTAATACCACCACAGGTTAAGCATTTGGAGAAGAAGAAGCGGTGTGAAGATTTGGTATTTCATCCACCAAACGAGCCATGCCCCTGTTTCTGGTGCCCACACACGACTCATCACGCTGTTGGGTGATCAAGCAAAAGAGACAATCGTACTCACGGAACGAGGTCGAATTCGTACCACACTGACCAAAGCATTACAAGGTTTAGATAATGTCGGAAATAACTATGGTCGATGGGTCAGTAGCCAGATACGCCGGGGTTCGAGGGAATGACGGACGTCCATACACAGAGAAAAATCACAAATGAGACCAGTTTCGAGCGAGTAAGCTGCAAGTAGTTGAGGATCTTGGAGAACTACCGCTAGTCAGATATAGAATGCAAGCCAAGTTCGGGAGAGTACTCACTGCAAGGAAGACGTCTGGAATATCCATACTCGTGTATACAGCATTTCCAATAAGAGTCAGATTAGGGAGGGGGACCACACAAAGTGCAGCGTATCTAATACAAGTAGATGAGTGGGGAAAGAGGTAATAGGCGATGGACTCTTAGAAGCCCAATCGTCTGGCCTATTTCATGTAAACACTCATCAGACCTCTTTCGGTTTTGCAGAACAACCGCGATAAGCACTGACCTTTATAGGTTTAAGCAAAGCAGTGCCGGTTTGAGATTGGTAATAAAAACAGTCAGCATATCTGAGTCAGTGGGAAAACACATTACCAATACTGCTCTTGGCATCAATAATGAGGGGAACAGGCTGTGGCCCTAATAATATCCGAGAAGCCACACCGGAGGCGCGGAGCGCCGACTCACCGCGAGCGCTGAAACGACTCAAAACAACCAAAGGGGTTGAATCAAGTCTACACAAGAACCAGAGGTAAAGAATAGAGTAAATGCTGAAGGTGCGAAGGCACTACAGCGGAGAGTAGAGGGCAGTTGAAGAGGAAATCTCCAAGTGAACTAAACTGGGGTTTCCCAGTCAGTTCCTTGGGGTTTATATAGTCCTACATCTATTTGTACATGTTTGTCCCTACTATATCTATAAGAGGTAAAGGTACATGGTACGATGTATGGTGATTTTATGATTGGACGAT
>JBBPJZ010000613.1:0-16339 GCA_038089015.1 Chalciporus aff. trinitensis | reverse complement strand
CTTTAGCTCCAAAGTCTTTGACATTGCGGAACACTTGGTAGGAGCCTGAATTAGGGTTAAACGGAGACGTTCCCTGGTGTTGGATTGTCTCAAGCCAATATGGATCAGTGGGCGCCGCGGAACCACTACCTAGAGGAGATGAGCATGACGAGCCGAGACTGAAAGCCATTTGGGAAGTGTATAGGATTGTAGTGAGAAACAACAACGCTGAACGACGCCACATTGCTCAAGGTGCAGCGAAGAGAAGACGCGCGAAGATAAGTATGAGCTTCGATATGAGTACCAGGGGAACAGGGTGTTTATATACCCATCCCAAGGGCTCCCGAGTAGTGCAATGAATTCAGCTGACCAAGGAGAGTGGCAGAGTGAGTCATTTTGAGCATACAGGCATACATCTATGCACGATGATCTAGGATCGGTAATGAGACAGCTCCGTGGCAAAAGGAGAGAGGACAAACGACTTCGGGGCGAGAAGAAATGGAATTCAAGACGGTAATGAGTACACAGCAGCCTGATCTGTGTGTAACTCTGCCGGACCGGGCATCAGCGTTAAGTGCAGGACAAATTGAAAATAATGCACAAGGTGTGCCATAGACAGCATTGAAGGGTGAAAAGGTAGGGGATAGGAGACAACCTTCTGGTCTCAAACCGAGTGAGGAGGAAAGGATGTGTCAAGGAAGATGAGTTTGGAATATCGGAGGCCGTTCCGAGAACTGATGGTTTGGGGCAGCTACGCGTGGGGTATCACTGGCGCCTTAGACGGTTACATAACCGGGGAATTCGAGAGTACCCTCGATCGACTTGCCTGTTGCGGTCCGATGCAACACAAAATCGGGGTTATGGATGGAGGTTGTGATCCATGCAGCAGCTCGGATCTCAATGCCCTACACTGTCAGGTCATTCATTCGCCAAATAAAGTAGAAGACTAAGCTTCGTTAATGAAATTGGGCCCGCATGTAGCACCTGCAGCGGAATATCTAAATATGGAGATGCCAACGATGCATCGAGGAGCTAAGGCCAGTAGTCCCGGGCTGCCACGTCGTACATGCGTTTCAGAGTATGATCGGTTTCATCCTCGTTTTCCGTGCATTCCGCATCTGCAAAGAAACCGGCAAGATGGTGCCTGACAACAGGTAATACGTTTCATACCGGAGAAGCAGCATATGGGAGGTGGTTCGCTGGCAACAACCACGGGTTGACCGAGTGAAAAAGGTATGTGAGCCTTTCACGAACATCAGGACAAAAGGGGGTTTGATACACTCACAACTCAGCTAGATTGCATCTGAGAGGTGATGCAATGACGATACCGCACATTGTAAGAGGTAAGGGAATTACAATGATACAGTTAGTGAGAGAACGCGAGATCAAAGCGCGGAAGGCACAAGTTTGAGAAGGACGGACCTCCGATCCAATCACGTCGTAAGCCGATCATGTTGGGATCGGCGGGGATGCTTGTTCCACGCAAGTACTCGGATCATGATATGGCAAGCGTACTTCACGGGTTAGTATGAACGACAAGGGATAATGTTCAACCTTCTAGGAGCAGTTCCTGCAGGTGGCCACATGATCACTGTGTCGGAGTCCTATGACACCCGATAACGTTTCCCAAGAGTGTGCAGAGCGCCTACAGGTTTCAACGTGGTTTCCGTATTGCTTTTCTACAGACCGTGACAGTGGTGGCAGACCGAAGAGCGGAGGAGATGGACATTCCCTTGAGCATGATTTGGCGAAGTTCTTTGCTTGAACCTCGGAGAGCATTTCGAAAACCATGACTGAGGTGGAACCAAAACAAGCATTGTGGCGTTCGGTGCTAGCGCGCCATAGTCCGGCGTTCTGGCGGCACAGTAGCGGCGGACATCTGGGCAAAGGCCGTGGGAATATCAGTCTTGCTACCTGCACTCATGGCCAGGCTAGCACTAGCGTAGAGCTAGTAGTAGTAGTCCTAGTCCTCCTCCGTGTTGCTTGTCAAATCACTCGTGTAATGGCTGGAGAGAGGGCACATGGGACCCCGATCCCTCATCGATATCGTGTCGGCCCAGCTTGCCTGTGCCAGTGGGTAATAGGTATCGGGCGGTATATCTGCCCCGCGCATCGGATGCCTCCTCCGCCCCACTCGTATTCCCCCCACCACAAGCCACCAACCCATCTCGGGTCATGCAGCCGGCATCCGCCATCTGATCGTCACCAGCGCTACCTACTCCTCAGTGTGCCATAGTTGGAAGGTCCCTAAACCACACCAGAAGGCCCCCTGACGACTCGGAGAGCCTTCGCAGCCCGAAACTACACCCATCTTGCTTCTCTGCCCCTAGCTGTGCTTGAACAGGGTCTGACGGACAGTTTAAAGGGCCTTCGTCAGCCTGGACTCGCTCTCTCTGGCACACGGGCCTTGAACTTGCATTTGTAGTAGTATTGCTACACGTCACTACTACACTACACTCTATTCAAGCTACCGAGTGCGGCACGCCGCAATGCAAGCACTTCCTAGTATTTTACGTACTAGTACTTTGAAGCTGAGTGTCTAAGAACTCACGATGCACACCTGGCGATCAACTTGAAGGCAGTTATGTGGTGCCTTTGGGCGTGTTATATCACCCATGTCCGTACTTTCTCCCGAAAGAATCACATCCAAAGGTCACATACTCATTTCGACTCGGATACTCGTACACACTCACTCATACAAAGGAATAGTAATACGACTTCTTAGTAATTTCGCTTCTCGCTCAGTTATGCCAGGCAGTGAGGGTTTGCTGGAACCCATCCCCATTGTTACTCTCGTTAACGATTCCAACTTGGTTCAGGCTGATCTGCCAGGTTGTGCCGACGGTGGAAAGACTGTATACACTGACGCTAGGCGCCGACGCAGAGTCTATGTTGAAGATTTGCGATTGGCATGCGAAGGTGTTCAAGCACGTCTGTCCGTAGTTCTATACACACAATCACAATCAAATATGATATGTACAGTGGGAAGGTGAGACGTACCTGGAAGAAACTGTAGAAGCCGCCGCCTGGTGTGAGAGCGGGTCAGCGAGGAGTAAGATAGAGGGTACAGTGTTATGCCGCTCACCAAAGAGGATGATGCTCGAGGAGGATTGAATGTACATGGCCCAGGCCATGTTGGAGCTCGAGAAGGAAGGGTCATTGTAAGCAGTATTGATACTGAATGGCGCAGGTGGAGCAGGGCTAGGCTGGTAGTAGGGCTGGAAAAGGTTGCTGAGACCTTCACCGCAGAGGATATTTATGAGCCGCTCACAGTCTCCGTCTGAGCAAAACCGATGTAGTGGTTTTGAGCACCAGCCAAGTTGTATTGGTAAAGTGCCGAATGTTCCGCTGAGAGAACATCAGTTGCTCCGCATCATTTTCACTCGTAGGCAATGGTGCACGTACACGCTACGAAGATGTCATTATTTGCAACACATAAAGTGACACTTCCGTGGACTTACAAGTGCCAATAAACCAAACCGGTCCAGCGGACTGTGAGAGAATACCGCGACCGGTGAAGATCGACGTCTGAGAGGACCCGTCGAGATCATGGTCCGCAGTCCAAACCCAGGTGCCCTGACCATTCATTAAGAATATATACCACGTGCCAAGTAGAGCGACACCACGAACCTCTAGATATGCGCTCGATCCTGATGTGAGATGTATGCCTAAGAACGCGGCCTGACAATTGGCGTTCGTCGAGCCGGAGGGACACTGGGAGCTTTGCATGTTGGTGCCCACAGCTAGCTGTTCTTTAGCAGATGGTGAGCTTAGAAAAGTTACGAAACGAACCTCCTCCCAGCCTGCCAAGTATTGTTTCAACAAAGATACGCAGAACGTACGAAATCGCTCACCTTAGGTGAGTATCCCAGAGACCTGCGGCGCCTTGCTGGCCGGCAGGGTCGTGAACATTCCATTCGAGAACGATTGCACCAGGTGCTAAGAAATGATTCCATTAGTCGGCGGTCTCGTAGATAATTTATGCTAGCAACTCACTTGGCCCAGCAGTAGAGAACAGCATGTCGCTAATCTCCAGGACTCCAGTCGAATCAGACGCACCTGCTTGGATCACTACACGTGGGTTGTTCTGATCTTGGAAGTTGCTTCCCCCTGCTAGGATAACCGACCATGCCTCCCCAACAATTTGGGTCCCGGCGGGAATGTTTATAGTATTCGTGACATAGTAAACACCAGCATCGAAGAAGATGATCTTGCATCCAGAGTACTACTCAGAATCCTGTCTCAGAGAGCCATCTCCTTCAGTGAGCGTATGGACACCATACCTGGTTGAATACATTCTGGATGGCTGCCGTGTCGTCCGTCTTGCCATCACCCTTTGCACCCAGGCTCTTCACGCTGACGATCTGACTCGTGGCATAGTTCGCATACTGAGGATGAGATTTGCCGAAGATCTTGCCAGAGCCGTCAAGGAGAACCGAGGGCTTGGTCGGACCTGCGATGTTCCCCTGTGTCCATGTCTTCTGACCGGAAGTCCCGGCGTATGTGTTGCCTTGACCCCAAGATGCGATCGTGGTCGTACCTCCGGCAAGGATAGTCGCTGAACCAGCCACACCAACTGCGATTGGAACATTGTTTAACTGGATGTTGTTGAGAACAAGCGAGTACGGAAGTGTTCCGTTGCTTGCGACAGACGATTGCACAAAGATGGGTGTGTTTGTCACCACGGCATCAATGATAGCTTCGGAGCCAACGCCCTAAGTATTTTCGTGAATAACATCGCAAGCTTGCGAAGAGACGGGCATGCCTGATTCGACGAGGTAGGTCCACCAACACCTACGTTGAAACCGACCTGCAAATCATGTTAGGCAGTGCCGTTTGGCAAACTCGCCCGCATACCCGACAGCTATTGATAGTAAGACCTTGGAAAGTGAAACCTGTGGGGAAATCTCAGGTAAGGTACACAACACATAAGCAACATGACGAACCCCAATTCCAGATGGCGGAGACAGCTGAGATGCGGAATCAGTTTTTGTCACCGTTTCAGTTGAGGGTGAGATAGAGTTGGCTCACCAGTAGCCGCATTGTTGACCGTCAAGTTGCGAACGGTGAATTGTTGGTTTCCTACCTGGATGCCCACCTTTCCTGGATTGAAGCTTAGCACTGTACTTGGTTCGTTATGGTCGTTGAGTACCTCCATTGAAGACAATATCTAAGAGGATATGAGCATCGAGGTAGGAGACTGATTTTCACAAGCGCTTACCTCCCATGAAACCGCCACTAAAGGGGAATGATAGAAGACGTCATGATCACTCTCACCATTTGATTTGAATGGAAACCTACCTTCCGTTCTCCATGAACATGCCTGTCAGGGAAATCAGCTAAGCACTCAACTTTACGTATCCAACTCCTTACCGACGTGGTTGGTTCCAGCAGCAGTGGACATCTCGACCAGCACATTGATCAAAGAGGTCGCCTGAGATACCTGCCAGTGCAATCCGTTCACCGAATTTCCGGATGGGACTTGCCTCAAGTCGATGACCAAGTTCCTGACGGAACGGAAGCTACAGTGGTATCACACATCAGCATCATCACAGCCGAGCAGTGAAGGGTTAACCGCACAAGTTGTCTTGGTTAACAAACCATTGAGCACCGTAACCGTTGGGAATGTAAGGGTCCGCGTCTATTGCGCAAGAGCGTTAGATACATATAGGCGACATGAATGATACGAGGGGACGAACCAACGACGGCCAATCCATTGAAGTTTGCGCTGGCAAGAAGAGTTGGAGGATTCTTGGCATCCCCGATGATTTGGGTATAGTAGTAGGTATTAATGGATGACGAAACCAGATAAGTGCTAAGCGGGGGTCAGTATGCGGTACACTTTCTTGCGCCGAACATACCCCTTAGGGAAATACACAATTGCGGGGGAGACGCTGGATGTAACACTGAGTGGCTGCAACAGCAGAGTTGCAGATGGAATGGACACATACGTCGATGAACCGCAAGACCCTCCACCACAGCGATTGCCAGCCGACATAGCCGCACTATAGAAATTTGAGAGGGGCGCGACTACGACATGGAAAATTAGCTCACTTTATGGCTGCCGTGTCGTCGTGGACACCATCACCAACGGCGCCGTAGTTCTTGACGTTGCGGAACACAGCATACGAACTACCTGCAGAGTTGAATGGAGAGGTTCCTTGGTGTTGGATAGTCTCTAGCCAGTATGGGTCGGTGGGAGCCGCCGTTCCGGGCCCAAGAGGCGCAGTGCAAGAGGTGCCTAGACCAAAAGCAATCTGTGTGGCATATAAAAGTGTGCTCAGAACGAGGAACATTGAGCAATATCGCATCCTTGGATATCCAAAAGCGCGAAAACGTGTGGGAAGGAGAGGTGGTTCGCTCTAAGGACCCGGGGAAGACTGGGAGGATTTAAATACTCTTCCCTGTAACCGTTCCGGGTATGCAGACCCATGAGGAGAGAACAAAACATTTTGAGCATTCCAGTGGCCTTTTCCGCGGATAAATCTACGATCGGCAACGGTTGTGATCAGCCCAGAAGTGACAAGAACACATGATGAGGATTAACGCTGGAGAGCAAAGGGGCGTCCTTATCTGTTGGCACTTATGGCCTGTCCATACGAAAGTTCGCCGTCAGGTGAGAGGGGGCAGGAACGAGAAAGAGATGGACGTGCCTTCCATACGCACTGGGATTCATCGGTCAGCATTCCAGAGATAGCCTCGTGATCATAGTGTGGGCAGGTAATTCAGGACAAACTTCAATGTCTAGTGAATAGATTACTTGGTGTAAAACAACCGGAGACATTGTCATGAGGGTTGATATTGAAGAATCGTTTGAGAAGATCGTAAAGACAGGAGCGCTGTTGACTCCTTAGCTATGCTGGTAGATTGTCAACCCCACATGGTGTCATTTGCGAACGACCACAGACGGAGAAATTAGCTCATACCTTGTGTTGCCCATTGCACACAGTCCGATAGAGTCCTTGACCCCCTATTAAGGAAACTCGGAAAGTCAGCACCTGCAGTAGCTGAAATGCATCGATATGGAAATGCCAAACTCCGCAGACCGATGAACAACTGAGCTGCCACGTCAAGCTACCTACAAATCCGTTTATAGCCCACGCCCGGAGAGAATTGGTCTCGACCCATACACCACGCACCTCCAAAGATACAGGGAACACTGTTCCTGACTCCACTAGGGAATCTCTTCATGGTGCTTGGGAGTGTAAGACGATGAGCGTACGAAACCAGTCACGGAGAATGAGAAATCACCTCGAAGCAAGCGCTAAACCATCCTATCACGATTGTCATCGACTCAATGTTTAGCAACTGTGACGGAAGGCACAAGATCAAATAGGCTATCTGCCCACGAACTTTGACGCTGATAGTGAAGAGGCTACCATGTGTATTGTGGTCATTGGTGTTGGGGAGTCGGATCTTGTGACCTCGAGTCGGAGCACAATCCCTGAGAGTATGCTGAGCACAAACTTCAGAAACAGTTCCTAACAATGTGAGAAAAAAGTGACAGACAAAGACGAACCAGTAATTCCACATGCGTGCAGTCGTGCTGGCGAAGGTCATCTGGGCCACTTCCGAGTCCGTTGAGTCATAGTATGACAGGTTCTTGCAACCGAGATATATCCATTGACGGTCTTTCACAGAGCTTCCTTCAAACACCCCGGGAGATCATGATAAATCAGGGATGTGACGCGTCAGACACAGCCCGAAGTCATGCCAGCAATGGTTAGTGTCAACTTGCTCGAGCGTAAGAGTCTCACGTTAAAACCTTTACCTGCCCAAAACACAAGCATTCCGTTCCGACGTAGTAAGGACGCCGTACATATAATCTTAAAGAAGGATAGAAAAAAAACGACCCCCGCGCTTCTCTTCCCACCCATGTCTCATTCAACTGTGCCAGGCAGTAAGCGTCTCTTGGAATCCATCCGCATTTCTACTCGCGTTGATCACACCACGCTGGTTCACACTGAGTTGCCAGGTCGCACCGACGGTGGAGAGACCGTATACGCTGACACTAGGCGCCAACGCAGAGTCGATGTTGAAGATCTGCGATTGACACGCGAAACTGTCGAGGCACTTTTGATTGTAATTCTGTAAACGCATTAGTGGTCGTATACGACTAGAAATGATCTAACCGACCTGGAAGAAACTGTAGAACCCGCCACCTAGTGAGTTATGATCAGCAAAAAATACGGGAAGATGGTTACTGCTACTCACCAAAGAGGATGATATTGGAGGAAGATTGGATGTACATCGCCCACGCCATGTTGGAAGCCATGAATGTAGGATCTTGGAAATTGGAATTGATATTGAATGGCGAGGGCGCAGCGGGGGTGGGCTGGTAGTTGGGCTGTCCGACGAAGACGTGAGCACTGACTCTCAGAAAAGATTCATCTATCACCCACGGTTTCTGTCTGAGCAAAACCGATGTAATGGTTCCTAGCACCCGCTAAGTTGTATTGGTAGAGAACCGCGTGCTCCGCTGAAAGAGCCCCAGTCATTACCAATTACACGAGATATAACAGTGCACGTACAAGCTAAGAAGACATCACGATTAGCGGTATAGATGGTAACGCTTTGATGTGCTCACATGTCCCAATCAACCAAACAGGCCCAGCAGACTCTGAGAGGATACCACGGCCGGTGAAGACCTCGGTCTTTGGCGACCCCGACGCATCTAAATCATGGTCCGCGGTCCAGACCCAGGTACCCTGGCAATTCGTTGAAAACACGCGCCACAGGCTCCAATCAAGAGATTTCACGGACCTCGAAATACGCACTTGATCCTGAGGTGAGGTGGACGCCCAAGAACGCAGCCTGACAATTAGTGTGTACAGCACCCGACTGACATTGGGATAGCTGCATGTTGGTCCCGACAGCTAGATGCTGTTCAGAAACTGCTGGGGTTAAAAGAGTTACAATACCGACCTCCCCCGAGCCTGTCCACCGCGAGTTCAATAAAGCTGCATGCAACGCACTGAGCTACTCACCGTATATGAGTATCCCAGAGACCTGCAGCGCCTTGCTGGCCGGAAGGGTCGTGAACGTTCCATTCGAGAACGATTGCACCGGGAGCTAAGAAACGCCGCCGTCAGTTGACGGCTTCGTAGATAATTTATGATAACAACTCACTTGGACCAGCAGTAGAGAACAACATATCACTGATCTCCAGGACTCCCGTCGAACCAGACGCACCTGCTTGGATCACTACACGTGGGTTGTTCTGGTCTTGGAAGTTGCTTCCCCCTGCTAGGATAACCGACCACGCCTCCCCGACAATTTGCGTTCCAGCAGGAATGTTGATAGTGTTCGTGACATAGTAAACACCAGCATCGAAGAAGATGATCTTGCATCCAGAGTACTACTCAGAATCCTGTCTCAGAGGACCATCTCCTTCAGTGAGCGAATGGAGACCATACCTGGTTGAATATATTCTGGATGACTGCCGTGTCGTCTGTCTTGCCATCACCCTTTGCGCCCAGGCTTTTCACGCTGACGATCTGACTCGTGGCATAGTTCGCATACTGAGGATGAGATTTGCCGAAGATCTTGCCAGAGCCGTCAAGGAGAACCGACGGCTTGGTCGGACCTGCGATGTTCCCCTGTGTCCATGTCTTCTGACCGGAAGTCCCGGCGTATGTGTTGCCTTGACCCCAAGATGCGATCGTGGTCGTACCTCCGGCAAGGATAGTCGCTGAACCAGCCACACCAACTGCGATTGGAACGTTGTTTAACTGGATGTTGTTGAGAACAAGCGAGTACGGAAGTGTTCCGTTGCTTGCGACTGACGATTGCACAAAGATGGGTGTGTTTGTCACCACGGCATCAATGATGGCTTCGGAGCCAACACCCTGAAGATGTTGGTGATCGCTGGGCCAAAGTTGAGGAGAGATTTATACCTGGTTCGAAACAGCAATGCCATCAACAGCCACGTGGAAGCCGACCTGTGAAGGATGTAAGCATTGACTTTCTCCGGCTAATGTGCTTGACTTACCTGGCAATTGTTAATAGTTAGACCCTGGAACGTAAAACCTTGAAGCAAAAACTCAGATAAATTACACAGTCTCTCGGTGGAGTGACAAACCCCAATTCCAGAGAGCGGAGATAGCTGGGATGTGATGAGCATCGAGCGGTATTTGGCTTCATTGCGAGTTGGAGTTCACTCACCAGTAACCGCGTTATTGACGGTCAAGTTACGAACGGTGAACTGCTGGCTTCCGACATTAACACCAATCTTTCCTAGTTTGAGGCTCAGCGTTGTGTTTGCGCCGTTAATGACAATCAAGTACCTCCGTTGAAGACGATATCTATCAGGAGGTGAGGAACACTACAGTAGAGTGAGCCTTATAGGTGCTTACCCCCCATGAAACCGCCACTGTCGAGGAATAAAAGAACCACCTCACCATCAATCTTACAATTCGAAGAAATTACTAACTTACCTTCCGTTCTCTATGAACATGCCTATCATAAGAATTAGCTCAGGAACAAACACCGTGATTTCTTGCCTTACCAACGTGATTGGTTCCAGAAGCAGTGGACATCTCGACCAGTACATTGATCAACGAAGTTGCCTGAGATACCTGCCAGTGTAATCCATTCACCGAACTCCCAGACGGAACCCGCCTCGTGTCGATAATCAAGTTCCTCACTGAACGGAAGCTACAGCGGGATTTGTAAATAGCAAGTGCACATTGATAGCGAAAAGTGGTCCGCACAAGTTGTTTTGGTTAACAAACCATTGCTCTCCACCGCCGTTGGGAATGTAGGGGTCCGCGTCTATTTTTAATAGTGTTAGTTACATCGAAAGATCATAAAAATCGGATTCGAATGACCGATGATCGCAAATCCAGTGAAGTTTGAGCTGGCGAGAAGGGTCGGAGGATTCTTGGCATCTCCAACGATTTGTGTGTAGTAGTAGGTATTGATGGGCGAAGAAATCAGATAAGTGCTAACTACGGTCAATATAAAGCAAACAGTGGCAAGTTTCGCAAAGCCTACCCATTAGGGAGATACACAATTGCTGGGGAAGTGCTAGAGGTGAAAATTTAGTGACTAAGCTAAAGGGAGAGTTGGTCACATACGTTGATGACCCGCAAGATCCTCCACCGCAACGATTGCCAGACGACATCGCCGCACTGGTGAGATTAACGAGATGCATAGTATTTAGATGAAATACAGCTCACTTGATCGCGGCTGTGTCATCGTGGACGCCATCACCAACAGCCCCAAAGTGCTTGACATTGCGGAAAACGACATAGGAATCACCGGCAAGATTGAACGGAGAGGTTCCTTGGTGGTGGATACTCTCAAGCCAGTATGGATCGGCGGGCGCCGCTGTTCCACCGCCGAGAGGAGCAGTGCAAGAGGTACCTAGACCAAAAGCAAAGTGGCTGGCACAAAATACTGTGCTCAGAATGAGAAACCCTGAGCGAAAGCGCATTCTCGACTGAGAAAGGGTGGTGGATGGGTCAAAAAAGAGGTTCGTTTCAATAGCCAGGAGGAATGCGGGACCTTAAATATCGCCCCTCCGACCGTTCTGGGTACGCAGGCTCTGGATCAAGAAGGAAGCTTTTAAGCGTGTAGTTGGGTTCGTGGAGAGAGAGAATCTACACTTATCAATGGCTGGGATCATATCGAGGTGCAGTGGCGACTACAGGCTTCGGAGAATCGTGATATGTCCGGTCGGCATGGAAGCTCGCCGTCAGCTTGTCAAGAGATAGGTGTGGACGAGCTTCGAGCTGTTTGACACAATACATTCAATTAAATGCAAAAGGAATCATCATGGTGTGGGTCGATGCTGCTGCGTCTCACCGCTACTTATAACTTAGGACATTTTCCAGTCTGGTTCAAGTTGAGTCTTCGGTGAGGAGATTCTATAGAAAGTCAGCAACTACAGTAGGAATATATCAATACCAAATTCGGTACACCTTCAAGTTGAAGTGGCAACGTTGTGCTCACATCGAGCTTAGAAGTTATTCATCACTTCGGCCAAGTTCTCGATCCTCACTCCACCCACCCTCAGGGACGACCCAGTCCTTGGGTATAGGTGCAATCTGCTCGTGGTGTAAGTTATGAATGGGAGCTTCATGAGAAGAATTAAGTCACTGGAATCACCTCCCCCGAAGCTTGAAGCCGCGGCCGCTCAACGCTCAGGCTTCACGCGTACGGGACTACTAGGGTGCTTTTGAAGCATCACCAACGATTACGAATGAGTGTAAACTACTTAACCGCACCCTCCAGAGTTCGGTGGTGATCAATGCAGCTGGTTAGATCACTGGCATTATGGACGAGCTTCGATGATGTAGTATGAACAAGTTGTACAGTAACTTAGTAGCCTTGGACCAGGAGTCACGGTGGGAACCTGGTATGCTGACTCATGAGTCTCAGACCATACTACTACCTAACTCCTGCTTTTACTGGCAATAAATGCGATTTTCCGAAAGGCTGCAATAGTCAAGTTACTTTAATTCTCCCCCACGACGCTTAGTACTTTGCTAGATTCCTCATCGAAGGTCTTGCCGAATCATGACCGAGTGGAGGACCACGTTTCCGGTTCCGTATTGCCCTTCAAGACTAGTCGCAACTCCGAATAATGTTCTAAGCACTCAAGCCCCAGGAGCACTATTCAGGAAAGTCGCCTTGCGTCCGACGAGTCACCAGGCCGGTCCTTTCGCACACATGACCCATTGCTGACACTCCGCCTCCCAACGGGGAATTGGATGCCTATTTTCACTAGCTATGCTTCCTCCCCGGCGAGAGAGGCGTATGGTGGACGTACGAACGGTGCTTCACAGTTTACTGAATCGGTGTTACTGGCGCTATGGTAGCTGGTTGAACTCTTGCAACAAACCACCCAGCTTTTCGGCCCAGCGACCTCTTCAGATTGACTGCAAAGTTGAGGGTGGTAAGTTCTCCCATGGGCCACATGATGAAACTCCCACTGACTCGAATCGGACTCGGAGAAATGATTTACATCTGTGCCGTTACGAAGCTACGCCTGCCGCATTCGGTATTGGCAAGCAATGTAGTAATTCACCCTGACATTGTCCGATACCTCTCTTCCATCCGATGATGAACGGACGAGCAAGATGTGGGAGATATATAACGTGATGTACGGGCTCGTCCTTTCAACACCAACGAATTCGTTGAACATCCAGTAACACAACACACCTCTAAAGTCTTAGCACTCATAGATTTCACCCCGCCTCAACAAATGTCTTCGCAAGTCATCGAAAGCCTTTCCTCTGTCGGCGGTTTTTTTGGACTTGCAGCAACAGCCGCTACTGTTGCCATCTTGTACAATAAACGACAGGATGTTGTCGTATCGAAGAACGGTATCCCACTCCCACCTGGACCTCCTGCACGCTGGTTCTGGGAAAACGCGATGCCTAAAGCGGAGTAAGTTCCTGGAGTTCGTTCATACCAATCAGTCTCGTTGATGCACGCTCCTCAGCATTGCTCATACGCTCAGTGAATGGGTTGAGAAATACGGCCCGGTAATTAGCTTGCGTCAAGGAAACCAAGTCATCATCGTCATTGGACGAATGGATGTAAGAACTCCCTTTCTAATGATACTCTTGTCATGTACTGATCCTCGAACTGCGATTCTCCCTCAACTATCTAGGCCGCGTCGGAAATAATGGAGAAAGAGGGTGGCGCACTCGTAGATCGTCCTCGCTCGGTAGCTGCTGGTGAAATTCTCTCTGGAGGGATGCGACTCCTGCTCGAGGGTACTGGCGAACGATTCCGCCGGCTCAGAAAGACTGTGCACTCGCACTTGCAGCCCAAAGCCGCAGAGTCCTACCAAGACTTACAGCTGGAACATGCTAAGGACGTGATAACGGACATCCTAAACGACCCCAAGAATCATCAGGTTCATGCGCAACGGTAAGCACCTATACCCACTTCCGATATCCTTGTTGCAGAATGTGAAAAGCTGACACGAGAATGCCAAAGGTACGCTGCATCAGTTATCCTCCGCGTGACATACGGCAAGTCCTCCCCGACCAATAGCGATGACCCGGAATTCGTTCGCATACACCAAGGTCTGGAACACTTCCAGTATGCTCTGCGTCCTGGGGCCCATCTCGTGGATCGTCTCCCTTGGCTGAAATACATCCCTGGATTCGCAAGTCAACTCAAGCAGTATCACAATTTTGAGCTCGAGCTTTTCAGGGATCAGCTAGATCGTGTGGAAAGCGAAATGGTACGTACTATATGACTTGGTCAAACCCAGGGGATTAATGGAGACATGATCATTATAGAGTCAGAACAAGGGTGGGAACTCGTTTGGACGGACGCTGCTGGAACATATCAGTGAACATCGGCTTTCGAAGGACGAAATGGCTTATCTCGCTGGGACTCTCTTCGGTGCTGGGTCAGACACGGTACGCTCTTTGCAGCAGATTGACGGGCTTCCCGAGCTAATTTCGTAACGTGCATAGACTTCAGTCGCTATAACGAGTATGGTGATGGCCGCTGCATGTCATCCCGAAGCACAGAAGCGAGTTCAAGACGAGCTCGACCTTGTCGTTGGAATGGATAGGAGTAAGTCAGGTCGGTGTGGCCCCGCGAAATACGCTAAAACTTGTCCTAATAGTGCCCAATTGGGATGACTCTGATGAGCTTCCTCAGCTCCATGCATTTTTACTGGAAGCACTCCGCTGGAGACCAGTGGCACCCTTGGGTACGCATTTCTTGACCTGGGATTCTCGAAGCTGACTCGGTCGGTGAACCTGTAGGCTTCGCTCATCGCGCTACACAAGACATCATATGGGTATATCATCGATGTTCGCCCCAATAATAGAACACCGCTGACAATCGTTTTTTCAACAGAGGGGTCAATGCATTCCAGCTGGTGCAACAGTCTTTGGATGCCATTGGTATGTGTCCGTTGTCTTGCGCTCTTTATCGAGTCACTAATTTGTATTTGGGCTCTAGGGCAATTTCTCGGGACCCTGAGGCCTTCCCTGACGCCGACAAATTCGATCCCCAGAGGTGGCTTGATGAAAATGGTCAAGTCAAGAAACACATGCGCTTCTATACGTTCGGTTTTGGTCGAAGGTAAGCCAGCCTTCACACTGGTCTTTTGAACCATCTCTGATGATTGTCTGCAGAGTGTGCCCCGGGCAACATGTCGCAAATAGATCGATGTATATCAACCTTGCGCTCCTGCTTTGGTCCTTCCATATTACAGAGCGTCCGGATGCGCCGATTGATGTCAATGCGTTTACGGATAGTGTTATTGCGCACGCTGCTCATTTCGAGGTAGACTTCATACCTCGGATAGAGGAAAGCCGGCTGAGGCAGATGATGACGAATTCCTCGTTCTGAGTTGCAGAACATTGCTCTCTCCTTTATTTGATATGCGTTGGTGGTGATAGAAACAACGACCTTTTTACTCGAGTATCATTTATATACTATAGTTTGAATAATAGACGATTCTTCCACTGATGAACAGAAAGCAGGGGTTGAATCCTGGGGACAATCACGGAGGGGCGGATTGAGTCATGACAAACAATTTGACGAGGCGGATGAGTTATGTAAAGGTCGAGCCCAGGTTCGCCCAAGACGGCTAGAATAATGAAGCCATTCGAGACCTGCAGAACGCGTCGGTTGGCGGTGGTGTTCGTTGTGTCTGGCACGTTAGTCTTGTCCAGCAGGGAGATCCTTCGCAAGACAGACTGTGATGGCCATGGTCAAGAGAAGGGGAATATTTCTGTGAGTATTTTTTGCTAAGTCTGTTATTAGACATAACTGCGTGGGAGTTTCGAAAACTAAAGTAACACTGTTCTTGCGCTTGTCTTGGGCTTCGCTCACATCGCAAACGCGTCTGCTCATCATCGCGAAGGGCGACAGCGACCGCAGCTCCGTCCTCACTCACAACCACCGTCCCCGCGACGTCAAGGTAGGACATCCGCTGCCCACCGACGCTGTATACTGACAATGTCTGTTGCAGTGTCACCCAAGAAGCCACAGGAAGACTATCCGTGGACCTCTCTTACCCGGCTCTTCAACTTGGAGAGTCTTTGGCACGCTACCCCGGTCGATCCACATTATATCAGGCCCTTTTTACCCAGCAGAAACACGACAAGAGACGATCGAACCCCACAATACCATGGCGACCACGAACGGAACCGGCTCTGCGCCGCCCTTGACGAATTCTAACTCCAACGGCGTACTTCCTCACGACGGCCCTGTAGATAATCCCCCTCCACCCTTCGATGTGTCGCTTTTTCGCTCGTATCTTCTCTCGCTGTTGCCACCTGTCCTTGGCGCATACCCCGAGGAGCTTATGTCGATTTTTGATGATGAATTCGATGAGAAAGTATCTCGGTTCGCGACAGAGGGTGGTGGTGTCATT
>JBBPJZ010000612.1:0-16342 GCA_038089015.1 Chalciporus aff. trinitensis | reverse complement strand
CTCGTCTTCGTCTTCATCTTCATCATCTCTCGCGACGGCCTTCTTTTTGCCACGTCGCTGAGACTGTTTTGGTTGTGATGGTTCATCCTCATCCATTCTGGACTCTTCCTCCTCGTCGCTCGCCGTCGTAGCCCTCCGTCGCACGCGCCGGTCGTCTTGACCGTCCTTTACGGCTTCCTCACCTATAGGTCTAAGATCCTTCGCTTCTCTCGGCCAATCCTTTGAGCAAGCAGGGCATTGCGGACGCCGCGCGCGATGTCTATTGAAACAATGGTGATGCATCATCGCTTTACAATTGGGAGTGATGCAGGCAACACCACGGGTAACGACCTGCAAGACCGCTCGTTGAACGCCAAATTGGGAAGAAAGTTATGAAGGGAATATCTCACCTCCATGCAAATCGTGCATTCTTGGAACTCTTCGGGATAGTTTGACTTGAGGTATTGATGGAGCTCGAGAAGCGAACGTGTTGAGAGAGAGTAGCGACCACGTCTAGGGAGGGTTAGAATCCCCAATCAGATTGGGACGAAAAGGGGCCACTCAACTTGCTCTTCAATAACCACCCTCTGGCGACCAGACTACCCAAGACAACCTCTGCCTGGGTCTTGGTCATGTTGGATTTTAAGGAGCTGACTTCACGTAGAGCAGCGAGCGATGAGACAGAGTAAGACTCTTGCGGTGCGAGCATGATTTGTTCGACCTGGGGTAAGAGTTCAATCAGATACACTGGGATATGCAGCCTTGGTAGAATTGCATACGACTGCCTTGAAGAACGCAATCTCGAGCGGCGTGTAATCCGTGGCCATTTGTGCAACTTCGTCGTCTTTCGTATTCACCTTCATCCAATTAACTGGGGGTCAAAAACGCGAACATAGAGTCGATGCGAAGCCAGAGACGCACGAGCGCATACATCTCCACCCCGGTTTGCTCGTCTGCTAAATGACGAAACTCGAGATCAAGGTCGTTCAATGATTTGTTGATGGAGGAAACGAATTGGTCCCATGCTTCTCTGGTATCGTCAAACCTCACGTCGAGGGTGGGATCGGCAGCTTGAGGGGGTTGGGTGTGAGTAAAAGGAGAATTAGAGGTGACATTGACGACGATAAACCTTTGATTGCGTCTATGCATCTTGCCCAAAGAACTTGACCATGTGTGTAAGAGAGAAGTCCGCGAGAAAGTACAGCCTGAAGGAAAAGGCGCTGGACGTCGTTTGAGGATACCATCACGGTTGAGCTCGAGACGCGCTTGTAGGCTGTAGCAGACGCGTCAATAAATTCGCGTCGCGTCACGCTGCACCGTGAGACTGGCACACTAACTCGTTACATCTCATCGATCATCCTTGTCACAGTACCGTGAAACTGGTAAGTTACATGATACGGTGGATCTACTGATTTGACTCGGACACTTTCGTGCGATACCAGCGCTGAACTAGCCAGCGGAATAAATAGAATAGAAACGGATGCACATGGTTTTAAAGCTACCGTGGACTTAATGAAGAGAATCGCAACGGGTGTAAGATTGAAGTCGACGTATCTTCTCTGACTAGAACCGGTAATCCATGATGACGGGGCACGAAGTGGGCGCCGCGTGGAAATTGATTCTTGAAATCCACCGCACGGTACACGGGGAATGCCACTGTCATGACGAGGGGGAGAGTTTGACCGACGGTAGTGGAAATAATACAACAAGTGGAGGGTCCAGAGAAAAGCCCCAGATCTCCGCATCATGCATGTCCGATGAGGAGCAAGCCAAGTTTGGCAAGCCCTCTTGAGTAATTTAAATATCAGGTCGCGGAGGGGAAAGTGGTTTGAGAGTTATTGGCTTCGCAACGTGCGACATTGATTACGGCCGATTCCTTGCGCCAAGAGACCCAGACGGATACCTGCAACGTCAACGCAGTTCGGAAAATTCAATCCTCCCATGGAAACCGGGCAAGATACAGGGAGAAAATGGACGACTCGGAAGCAGTCGCTGGGAGGCATATGAGGAGGATTGGACTGCTTACCGGGAGCGGGGTGAAAGACTAGCCAGAAGGCGACTTGGAATCGAGATTGTACGAAGCAGAAAGACCTGTCTTCTATCACTGTTGTTTTTAGTATCATCCATGCGCGATAAACATCGCAAGGCTGCTTATCTAGAGTAATATGACAGCATATTGCGGTACACATATACTTAGCGATAAACCACTTGGGAAGAAAAACACTGACGGCGTGTGTAAAGGGTGAGTACTCACGAGTCCGACCAGATCTTGGGATAAAGAACATGGAAGTCCCCGGTAGGGACCCTCTGTATGCTCACCCCGGGCACTGACGGAAAAACGTGAAACCAAATCGAACTTCTTGCCATGTGCGCGAGATATCAGAGTGTGGAGCGAATACGTGTGCATCGTGGCCAATCTGTGACCAGCCAGACGAACGAACCACTGACCTCCAGGTCGGACAACCTGGGTGACGGTTACGCAACCTTCATGGATGCGTGGCTTTGGGGCAGTGGGAAATGTGAGGGCTTCAATTATATTAGAGCAAGCGAGGAACCCATGCCAGTTTTCTCTTGCTGAACTTGCTGACTTACCATTACTAGGGGATTTTCGATGCGGAAACGTGCAGTTAACAGCTATGGTGTAGATGTCGTAGATCTGTGACGAGCATCTAGAACATCATGCATATACTGACTGTCCCTGGCGGATTTGCGTGGCAACAAGGACCGCGCAGGAGCGGGAACTACTACCTTACCCGGGCCAGTGCTTCCAAATGCCAGACATAGTACCAGGGAGGCGTGGAAGAACAAGAAACATTTTAAAAGAATATGGTAGTCTAAGAAAAAACGGCAGGTCAAAGTTTGGACATCTGAGTGCGGGCCGTCTGGCCCGAGCCGAGCTGGGACACTTCTCAGCTTAGCAGATGTGAGTAAGTTTGTGTCATGTTCTGATAGCCCATCTCAGTGATTGAAATTTCAAGCACAACCTCTGATTCCGGAGAAGCAGAATATGCTTGCGGTACAAATTGTAGGTGGCGGGATCGGTTCCCAGCCTCGCTTGCTCTTCTGTCGACATTGCTCAGTCGAAGAGGCAATCAGATGTTGGTGAACTTCTGCACTTTAGTGTCCTAAAGATACCCGCCGGCTTGCTCGCCACTCCTCGGACAAAAAAGGCGCTCTAAGGGTCCCACTATCGCGGACCACGGGTCCCGAATCCTGGAGAGAGGCAACCACGAAGGACCCCCCAAAAAAGCGACATTACTTCGTTGCATCGCAAAAAACATAGTCCACGTGTCATGTCAGCCCGGGACCCATCGCGAGTTCCGTCTTTCGGGGGGTGATAAATATTTCAAGACACTGTAGGACCCTTGGTAATCACTCGACCGGAGTTGTCACCCCGCCGTTTCTACACGAAAAAAAAATCAGTTCACAGCATTCATTTTGCCTGAGATAAAAACAAAGAGCCAGCTCACCTGCTTTTCACGCCGAATTGTTGTTTGAGCCATGACCCGCGTTATAACGAATCTCGGAGGAACCGCATCGGATATTGTTGTCGGTAAAGTCGCTGTACGCCTTATCTTCCAATGCCTTACCTCGATCTCACTTCATTCCACAGCATGGCCTCATGCTAATGACGTGGGTTACCGTCCCAGTTGCCATGATACTTACTTCAATGTTGCCTTAAGATGGAAGCCAGAGGCTACTCCTGACGAACAGTGCTTCGAGGCAATTAAAGCCGGCATCGATGCCTTGCCCCCTAGTACTAAGATGTTCCTTAACGGAGGTGGGTGAACTAGCATGGTTCATTTATGTGTTCAATCTAACCATTCCTCTGTTTCCATTCGTCAGGGGAGTTCTACGGTCAGAGCCTGTCCACAGCAAACCTAGAGATGCTTGCCAGATTCTTCGAGAAGTACCCCGAATACGTTAACAAGACCTTCCTCTCCGTCAAGGTTCGTACTATTGAAGTTCTCGTATCTACTGTCGATTTACCTTACAAAGGGAGGACTCAAAGCCGGTGCATTGGAACCTGATGGCTCGTAAGTTGATATATGCACAGACGAATCTATGACGCTTCACTTTTTTCAAGAGCCGAGAACCTTGAACGAAGCGTCAACCTGATCAATGAGAAGTTAAGGGGGACAAAACGCCTTGACCTATTCGAGTGTGCTCGTGTTGATCCCAATGTTCCCGTGGAAGAATCGATCGCTACGCTCGCGAAACTCAAGAACGAAGGGAAGCTGGACCACATCGGCATGTCCGAGTGTAGCGCGGAGACTCTACGGCGGGGTCATAAGGTCGGGACCTCATTACGACCCTTCACGCTCGAAACTGAGTCCCTTGAAGATCCACCCGATCAGTGTTGTGGAGATCGAAATTAGTCCCTTCTCGTATGGCCCGGAAGCACGCAAGGGTACCGCGAATTCGTCGCGTTCAATGAGTGTGAGCTGATCTCGTTGTCTAGTCATTGCTACTGCACAGGAGCTCGGCGTAGCGGTTGCCGCCTATTCGTAAGTGGTTTCGTGGAGGGGGTCACCACACTTTTTAAATGTCCACTTGGCAGACCGCTCGGAAGAGGTTTCTTGACTGGAAAGATCAAACGCCCCGAAGATCTGCCTAGTATGTATTTTCCAAATCTTCATGCATCGCGGAACTGAACTCCTGTGCAGAGGGCGACATGCGTCACCACTTCCCTTGGTTCCAAGAAGAGGCAAGATCATTCGATGCCAAAGATCGACCGCTGCTGACCCAGATACCAGAACCTCAGACATAACTTCGCCATAGTCAATGCCTTGACGAGCATCGCTAAGAAGAAGGGAGCTACTGCTGCCCAGCTTTGCATCGCATGGGTTAGCTCACTCGGGCGGCATGTAATTCCGCTGCCAGGATCTTCGTACGTATATGTTCCTATCTTCTTCCCCTCACTAATTGCGCGACTCAGGCACGTCAAACGCACCCTCGAGAATTGTGCAGCCGGTGATATCACCCTAACGGAGGTGGATTTGCAGGAGATTAATCAGTTGGTCGAAACTGCTGATGTGAAAGGCACTAGATACGCTCCGTATGTCAAGAATCTCTGGGGGTAAGAACAATCATACTAGGACGTCGAAAGTTATTACACGTTTAGACAGATAGACAGATACGCATATCAAGGACAAGTACCGTACGTGGGAAACTTGCTCCTTTCGGCCGAGTCTCATTTCGGAGATACTCACTACGCGTAATCTTATCGGTCTCGAGTCGAGTCAGAACAACCCGTTGGATCACGTATAACATCCATCTCAGCCCTCCAAGGTCCCCCATATCATGTGTGGAATCATCGCAGTACATGGCCTTGAACGGGCTGCCACAGACCGTACTCGTCTCATCGGATTGTCCAAACGACTCCGCCACCGTGGCCCAGACTGGTCAGGGTGCTATGTTGGAAAGGAAGCCATCCTTTGTCACGAGCGTCTAGCCGTCGTTGGCGTCGGTTTGTGACGTGTCCAAAAGTGAGAGTAGGCATTCTAACAAATCCCCAGACACCGGTGCTCAGCCACTCGTAAGTGAAGATGGGAAGACCATCCTCACCGTCAACGGTGAAATCTACAACCACTTCGCGCTCCGTGCAAGCCTCGGACCTGACGTGAAATTCAAGACCCATTCTGATTGTGAGATTATTCTGCCTCTGGCAAGTATTTCGAGCATGCTATTGTTCAATCCCCAACGATCTGAGGTGCTTTCCAGTACAAGAAACATGACAAGGATGTCCCTGCATTCCTCGACGGAATGTTCGCGTTCGTCTTGTTGGACGAATCTGTATCGCCATCCAGGATTATTGCTGCCCGGGATCCTATCGGCATTACCACTCTTTACCAAGGCTGGAACTCTAAACGTCCTGGAGCGACATATTTCGCATCGGAACTCAAGGCACTCACCGACGAATGCGACAAGATTATCTCTTTCCCTCCAGGCCATGTATATGACAGTCGAGACAACTCTACTACACGATATTACAAGCCCTCGTGGCTCAACGGCGACGAAGAGAACGCTCCTGTTCCTGCTACCCCTGTGGATTATGCTTTGCTGCGACAGACGCTCGAGGAAGCCGTTCGGAAACGGTTGATGTCTGAAGTCCCCTACGGTGTCTTACTGAGCGGTGGCTTGGACAGTAGCTTGATCGCTTCCATTGCCGCTCGGGAAACCGAAAAAATCGCTCAGGCACAGTTCGAAGCTCGCCAACGGAAGCTAGCAGAGCTCTCCAGCGGTCCTCCGACGCCAAAGTGGGATGATCTGACCGAACGAGGTGAGTGGTGACCATCCTATGATAGCCCTTGATCAGTATTGATGACTATGCTGAGTAGCGAGGCTGGCTGCCTGGCCACAATTACATTCGTTTTCAATCGGATTGGAGAACTCTCCTGACCTTTTGGCCGCCAAGAAAGCAGCACATTTCTTGGGCACCATCCACCATGAATTCGTGTTTACAGTGCAAGAAGGATTAGATGCCATTCCAGACGTCATTTACCATTTGGAAACCCACGACGTCACCACTGTTCGTGCAAGTACCCCCATGTACCTTCTTAGCCGAAAGATCAAGGCTATGGGTGTCAAGATGGTGTTGAGTGGAGAGGGAAGTGACGAGATCTTTGGAGGTGCGGAACGATCGCTTGGAGTAATCTGATTCTGAGAAGCTGATCTGTCACATGCTGGTTAGGATACCTATATTTCCATGCCGCGCCAGACAGTAAATCATTCCACCAGGAATGCGTCCGCCGTGTCAAGAACCTCCATACCGCGGACTGTCTCCGTGCCAACAAGTAGGTGACCTTCCATCCTTGAGTACATCGCCCGCGATATCGACGATTTCACAGGTCGACGATGGCGTGGGGACTTGAAGCTCGTGTACCCTTCCTTGACAAGGCGTTCCTGGACGTCACGATGAACATCGATCCAAAGCATAAGACGTTTTCCAAGGGTTCATCACAAGAATTGGATGCAGATGGCCGCCCCATGATGGAGAAGGTCGGTTGATTTTTGAACCTGCCACGTAAGGCCGAGGACTAACGTTGTCTCGTTATTCAAAGTATATCCTGCGTAAAGCCTTTGATTGTGCACCAGACGGAAAGGTAAGCACATGGCGGCTGAGTGTTACTTCAATTCGGAAGAGAGTGACGACGGCGTTACTTGTAGCCATACCTACCCAAATCTATTCTCTGGCGCCAGAAAGAACAGTTCTCGGACGGAGTCGGATACTCGTGGATAGATGGGTACGTTGCCCCCGAGTTGTGAGGAGAGTTGGTACGGTGTGCTGAGATCCATTTGCAGCATCAAAGACCACGCCGCCGCAGTCGTCTCAGACGAGGCGTTCGCTGGTCGGGCCGAGCGTTGGCCCGTGGACACTCCTGACACAAAGGAAGCTTACTTCATAAGGGAGATCTTTGAAGGTATATCGAATCACCAGCTGACCCTCCGTGTTTCCCTGAGCCTCACACTCCATAGGTCACTTCCCCTCTGACACCGCGGCCAAGACAGCTGTACGGTGAGTAATCGAGGAACCCAAACCCAACCTTCACGTGTCCATGTTACTGACATTGATCTTTACAGTTGGGTCCCGCGTGGAGATTGGGGTTGTGCTGCAGACCCCAGCGGACGTAGCGTTAGCATCCACAACGCCGCACTCTTGGCGACCGAATAATTCAATATCAAGGCGTCAATTAGTATACATACTGAAGGATATTCGGTGACCGTGGGATCACTGCAGTGAGAAGACTTGGGCTATGCTGGTATCAAGTGCGAAGAATTAGATTGTTAGTGTGTTCCGCAAATAGAGAATGTGATAAAAAGGGAAAGACAGAGAGCTCAACGAGAGTGATGGGAGTGATAAGGTATCGTCAAACAACTGTATACCAATGGACAAGCTAATAAAACGTGGTGGCAAGCAGGATGAAGAAGGAAGGAGTGTGTCACATGATGCAGAGGAGAGCAGGTAATGAAAGTAAAGCGAGTGCAGAGTGAGTTCAAGAACGCAGTGGGTAAATGTAATGCGGAGCTCAAGGCTTTAAGGGAGATTGATGAATTCTAGACAGTCGAGTGTGAAAATGGAAAAGGGGAGTGAAACATCATTGAGTCAGTGAAGGATCTTGGGCAACAAGTTGACGGTATAAGCCCACCCCCGAGTCTTCCGACGCGACGGGGGAGAGCTGAGGCTTGTTATTGTTATTGTTAGTCACTGTAACAGTGGCCCGCGTAGCTGAGCTTGACTGAGAAGTTTGGCGGGGTCGCTTCGCAGGGGGACCGAGGCCAGCCTGGGACTGGGTGCTGGCATTCCAAGCAGGCCGTGTCACGGTTGCTTTGACAGAGTGAGCATCGTCCGATGGATTGACACGAGTCTTCGTGCTAGGCGCTGTTTGCGCCTTCCTGCTCGCGGGTCGCATCGTGGGTGAAACTTGATCAGCGTTGATCAGCCGTGTGCCAAACTTGGCATTGGCTGAGGACTCCCGAGCGTAAGACGTGCCTCCTGGAGACACCCGTCGAGAGGATCCCGCAGCACCATGGTGTTTGGGTTTGAGAACGGGCTTTTGGAGGGTGATCTTGTCTGCGCCCCAGTAAGAGAAGCTCATCTTGCTCTTCTTATCTGAGTCGTCGGTGTCATCACCATCCTCATCGTCGTCTGGAAGAGGGACAATTCTTGGTTTATGGGCAGAGGAGTGGGCCTCCGCTTTAGACCGGACGACACTACAAAAAGGTGAGACGCGTCAAGCGGCAAGGAACGGTGGACTTACTCTTCCATGGACACAACACCTTCGTTAGGTTGAATGACGTCTCCAATAGCCCATGTTTCTATCTATCGAAGTGATCCATGAGACAATGCCATAATCTTCCCACAAGCCCACCTTACCTTGATAAACTTGTACAAGTTTCGCGGCTTCGTATGGGAATTCCGACGCCCTGATGTGGCATATTTGGACTTGCCTTGCATCTCCGGCAGAGAATTTGTGCGCGAGTTTGTGCTGGACACGAGTGGTAGCGATGTTGTCCCAGTACGCTGACACCTCAGCACCACGTCGTTGAAAACCACCAGCCACAAGTCCTTCTTCCCGCCCATACCAGTCCCTGTACCAAGAACATCGCTCAACCGTCGGAAAGACGTTTTGCCCTTGACGTTCTTCGTAGCCATCACTGGTGGCGGACTCGAGCCTGGTCCCTTTGGCGAGGCTGAACCCGAAGGACCGACAATGAGTTGTCTCTCCTCCACCAGCAACCGAGAGGGTTTCGGAATGGCCAACTGCTTCACCTTGTCGAGTCCCTCGATACGTGCGAAGACATCTCTCGTCTTATCCCGATCCTCTTTCTGAATCTTTTCATCCTCGATGCTCCGCACGATATTCTCGACTTCAGCAACCATTTGAAGCGTGCTTTCATACTCGAAAGTACTCGGGTCGGTGTGGAAGAGGAGATTCTGGAACAGAAGCGGATACTTGAGCAGGCGCTGGAATGGTTTCGACAACGAGATGGCGAGACCGGTCTCTCCTTTGTCTACGGCGAGTTCTTCAAGCCTTTGCAGGGACTTGCACACCTTGAGCCACTCGGCAGCATCTTGGTTCTTCGGCTTTTTGGCAGCACTGGCCATAGATAAGGCATTGTCAACCTGCTCAAGGGCACGTTCGAGGTGAAGAACGTAAGTGGCGTAACCTTGGAAGATATGTGACTGAGGAAGATCAACGACTAGTCATCTCAGGTTACTCAAAGGAAACTTACATTAGACACGAAAACGTCTGCAAGGGATCGCACAAGGGGGTATTGTTCTTCATAACGCTTCTTCAACCCTTCGCTAAGCTTGACATGACCATCAAAGACACCACTCTCGATGACCTCGAGACATATTCGCAAGTCTTCAGGGATAAGATGTGGCGGTACCGCCCCTTGCAATGGCCCTTCCGGCGCCGTTTGAGATCGCTTCGGTTTCCGAAGCACACGGCTGTGGATCGTCGGCGTTGTCTTCGAGCTGTCTTTACGCTCTCGATCTCGGTCACGTTCGCGCTCAGGACCAGATTGCCGTCCAAGGGATTGCGAAGACACGTTGACCTGATTCATGCGCTGAGGTGGAGGAAGCGACGCATGAGAACGTGACGGGAAGGGCACCGTCTCCTTGAGTTTGCCACTCTTGCCCCCCTTTGTAGAGCCTGTGCGGTATGGCGAACGAGGGTGACTATGCTTAGAAGACGGATTCGCCCGACTGTTTTGTAGTCCGGGGAGTTGATCATCCCCGTCCGAGTCGGCCGATTCGTCATCAATGTTGGGGGTTGTCGGTGCGAGGGACTTGGTCTCGGGGGTAAGGCCCGAAGCACCATCAGACCGAAAGCCTGTCGGAGACATGAAACGAGCAGCGATAGGAAGAACGTCTATCGACTCTTGGGGAGAATCTATTCGGACGGTCGTGGATACATAGTCTTCATAATCATATGGCGTTGGCGAAGTAGGAGGGGCATATGGGTGGAGGAGGGGCTCGATGAAGGTCTCTTTCATTTTTTGCAAGTCGTTGACGTAGCTGTGAGGTAACGAGATTTCAATTAGTTGGGTCCAAATCACAACGCCTGAATACGCGGCCAAAGGTCGAGTACATACCGCTCCTCGCTAGCTACGATCTCCCAAAGGACTTCCTGTCGCGTCCGTTCACGCGGTCCCAGATTGCTGACAAGATCCTCCTCTGCACCCTCGCTCCACGAGGACACAGCAAGGATCCGCGTGCTGGCATTGGACATTTGAGAATATGGTGTTCCAGAGCGTATCGAACCAGGATATGGCGACAGGGCAGTGCGCGTTGATGTTGCTTTTGCGGTAGTGTTACTTTGAACGGGCACAAGTGCGAGTGTGGCAGGTGCCGCAGGGGGAGTTGCGTTGCCCGTGGTTGATTTGGGACCTACGTCTGTGTGTGAGGACGATGGAGCAGAAGGGGCAGAAGCACGCGTGTCCTTGCCATGTGTAGCCTGGAAACGTGAGACTGTCGTTTTGAGGGGGACAGCCGCAGGCGTTTGAGTTGATGATCCGGAGATAGCAGGGCTCGTGGATGTATCGGGAAGAGGCTGTGAAGTTGAGAGAGGGGAGATGAATGCGACTTTTTTATGGATTTCGGTGGTGCCTTCGGCGACCTTGCGAGCACTGGACTTGCTGTGAGGGTCTGAGCCATCTGCAGGGTTGGACACGACGGCAGAGACGGGGAGACCCACGCCACTGTCACTGTCCGGATCGGTCGGTTCCTCGATTGGAGGAAGTGGACGAGCAGTGAGATCTGGCAAAGGTTTTGTGGACGAAAGCGAGGAAGGGGTGCCTGCGTTCGTTCCTGTCGTGCCGAGACTGGCAGACCTTTGGATCTGACCGGGAGCCAGACTAGGGACATAGGAATTGCGGTTCTCTGAACGAGAACCGGAGAGATTGGTAGGGGGCCATTCTGGGAGCGGGGGGAGCTGAATGAGCTCCTTCCTCTCGCGGGTGGGGGGAGTAGTGTTCGGGGAGTGAGCGTTTGAGTTGTTGGAGGAGCTGAGGGTGTTGGTGTCGCTGCGGTCACGGGCGATGAGAGAGTCTTTGTCCTTGTCTCTATCCTTCTCCTTCTCCTTCTCCTTGTCTTTGTCCTTGTCCTTGTCCTTGTCCTTTGGCTCTTTGGAGAGGCCTCTGTTGAGCCTGTTGAGGAACGCCTTCATGGCCTCGAGGCCGGTGGTGAGACTGAGACTGGGTTGAGATGGATGGGTTCGGTTGAGAGAAGGGCGTTGGTAGGAACGTGTTGGCGGCGCTTTGGTATGATTGACGGGTAATCCGAGAAGACGGGCGAATCAGACTGTGAGGGAACGCTGGCTAGGGAAGAGAGTATCACGGCCAGAAGTTCATTTCCGTTGCAACGACGACGCTCCGAGTCTCTCTCTCTCTCAAGTCTTATTCGCGCGTGTGGATCTGAAGAAAAAACAAAACAACAAATGGACGACCAGCTGCAGAATGTTTACGACAACATCCGTAAAAAAAACATGTCAAAAACATTCACTTCATTCATTCGCGTGAATATTCATTTCCATCCTCATGTCAACGGTCAGGAACCAGAACGGTACACTAATCCAAGACTAGTCCATTACTAGCCCAGTGGTTAGCTACACAGACATGGCAGATACTCCACTTCCTGCTCATCATACGAAACATCTATCCACACTCCAGTATCATATCGGGGCCACTACCTTCCACCTCCGTCAGAGGGACGATGGTATCAGCAATGGCACTGCCCTCTGGCTCGGTGGTCAGATCCTCTCGGCCTATCTGTCCTCCGACTTCAAGCGTCCTCGTGCCCATCCTCAACAGACACGTCCGCGGGTCGTGGAATTGGGCAGCGGAATCGGCCTCACGGCGTGCGTGTGCCTTTTGGTTCTAATACCTGCCAGGTTCGCCTACTCAACTTGTGGTCGTATTCACGCTGTACCTTCGTGTGGCGGAAATAGCCTGGTACTTTGCTCGCTAGGATATGATGTCCTTGCCACTGACACCGCTCATGTGTGCGATTCCGTGTTAAGACCCAACATCGCTGCGAATCTGCAGCATCTTCCCAGCACAGCTGGGTCAATTCAAGTTCGCGAACTAGATTGGAACATCGACAGCGATAGGTGGACATGGAACGATTCGATGCGAATTACGCCAAATCCAGATGGCAACTCTTATGAGTCCCCACATGGCAGTGGAGCTGAGGAAGGGGATCTGCTCGCTTCACGGTTTGATCTAATTGTATCAAGCGATACGTTGTACGATGTGTCGCTTGTCGAACCCTTCTTCCGCACAGTGCGTGCCCTGGCATTACTCAGTTCGCCAAGCAGTAGGGCGCCAAGCTCAACTCCATCTAAACCGCCAGTTCTTCTGCTGGCACTTGAACGACGGGACCCTGCGCTGATCGATAGGGCACTCGCAAGTGCGCCAGTAGCTCTGGCGCAGGTGCCGACGAAGAAACTTCGCAAAGCACTTGAGAAGGCGGGGATATACTGGGACGCAGAAGACTGGGAAGGCGTCGAGATCTGGAAGGGTAGCCTGGAGACCTGTTGATGTATACACCGCTGTCGAATGCGATCAAGATTTTTCTGGGACTTGTCGACTTCGGTCCGAGAGTAGTTGTTCTTGTACCCGGTGGCTGTGCTATCCAAGTGCTGGCTGGCTGACGCGTCCCCAGCTGTGCTGTCCAAGATTAATAAGACCAGACAAGGGCTGTCATTCCTTCTCCTTGTCCCCCTCCACTCCCCTCCAGTCCACGACACAGTCTCCCTCGAACATTAGATTCAATCCAGGTAAGCACCCGTCGTTCGTTCCTCAATACACACTCACCCTCTCTTGAACACCATCCAGTAACACTCGTAACCACCCTCATCTCTAGCGACGACACATATGGCTCCCAAGAAACGTTGCCAGCTCCAGGCTGAAACCCCTTGCAACTCTGCAGCCCTCCGCATCGTTGGCCAGTGCCCTCATTGCAGGGCCGATTTCTGTGGTGCAGTATGTGTCCGACGCTGATGTCTCTGTATCGTGTGACTCATACCGTCCTTCTTTCCGTAGCACCGTCTTCCGGAGCACCACAACTGCAACAAACTTGAAGATTGCCGGCAACAAGCATTTGAGAGGAACAAGGCGAAACTGGAGAGCGAACGGACTGTAGCCTCTAAGATGGCTACAGCATGACATTCCCGCTGTTCCGTCTCCGTGTACCCTACTTCCGTTCCCGTCCTGTCCCTGCTCCTCTGCCACGTCCCTCACGGTATCAGCGTGATCATCGCTTTATATTGCATTATATTTATTGTTTCCTCACCTCATTAGTAGTACATACATACTCATTCCCGTTGTTATTGTTGTTCCACCAACTTCTCGTGGCCACACCTTGTTAGATTGGACTAGTCTTTCATTTCGTTGTGGTATGGATATTAGTTAGTCTAGCACGGTCACCAATTCATGGTTTTAATCTGTAAACTAGTTGGATCACTTGAGCGTCGTGACTCGCCATTCATCTACAGTAGGTCGGTCGTCAAGTGGTGTCCGGGAGAATGCGGGGAATGTGGTGATGGATCGGATCCTGATGCGATAGATGATGTCGATGATGCATGATGGGCAAGCTAACCTCCTCTACCAAATATCGAGACAGGTGACCAGGACCGTGACTCGGGACGTGTCCGACCACCCCCCATTATTAGCCCGTTTCCCTCCGTTCTCCCCCCGCCGAGCCGTATTTATCTTACCCCGCGCGAACCAAGGTCTAACCATCGTCTTCCCTTCCTCCTACTATCCGGTGAGTATCATGGATTGCGATCGGGCTACTACACCAAATCACATGCGTCTCATTGCTCCATTGAGACATGTCTGGCTTTCTATCATGCGCATCGCGGCATCGTTATCCTCCTACCCGTCTTTTCATACCCCCATCGTCGTGCATCCTGGACTGACTCCATGACTTCCAGACTTCAGCAAGTTTACCAGCACCTCTCCGATCAATCAAATATGTCAGGTGGTCCGTCTGATCCGTTGGCTCTTCTGTCATCTTTTACTCAATCCAACTTGCAGAACTTTGGCAGGACGTCCCACTCGCCCCACCGGACAGGTGCGTCGTGTCTACCGTGTGTCGCACCCCTGCTGACCATCGTGGGTAGCATTTTCAAACTCTCAGCCGCTTGCAATGCGGATACCCACCCTCGCAAGATCAACCTCGGTGTGGGAGCTTACAGAGACAACAATGGCAGGTCTTGGGTACTCCCCGTTGTTAAAAAGGTATGTGCGATGACGTTTATGACCCTTCATCCACTCAATACCCTGCATCTGCATCTGCATCGTGATTTATGACCAGGCAACCGAAATTTTGTTGAGCGACCCTCTCTACAACCACGAGTACCTTCCTATCACTGGTCTCCCCGAGTTCACCACGGCTGCCGCTAAATTCGTCCTCGGCCCGGACTCTCCTGCCCTTGCCGATGGACGCGTTGCGAGCGTGCAGACGATTTCCGGAACGGGAGCGAACCACATGGCTGCTCTTTTCTTGAGCAAGTTCTACAATTTCAACGGCCAAAAGCAGGTCTACATAAGTGACCCCACGTGGGGTAGGTAAATTTCCTCCCTTGCGTGGGCGGTACTCAGGTTTGCACAGTCATCCACCACGCCATTTTCAGGAATGTCGGAATTACTCCACTTGAATACCAGTATTACGATCCTCGCACCATCAGCCTTGACCTTGCAGGGTTTAAATCGGCGCTGCAGAACGCACCAGAACGTTCGGTGATATTGTTGCACGCATGTGCCCACAACCCCACTGGAGTGGATCCCACGAGGGAACAATGGAAAGAATTGGCCGATGTGATCATCGCCAAGCACCACTACGCGTTCTTCGACTGTGCCTACCAAGGGTTCGCGAGTGGTGACCTTGAGAACGACGCATGGGCTGTGAGGTACTTTGTGGAAAGACAAGTCCCGATGCTCGTCTGCCAGGTATCGATGAACATGCTTTTCTCTCGAGCGGACGCTGGGCTGATATAGAGCGATTACCAGAGCTTCGCAAAGAACGCTGGCTTGTACAGTGAGCGAATTGGGGCGTTGCACGTCATCTCACCTGACAAGGCTACTGCTGACCGAGTGAAGAGTCAGTTGTCGGTGATGCTGCGGAGTGAGATCAGTAACCCACCATCTCACGGAGCCCGCTTGGTGAGTGATTCCTCAGTGGGGGGATATCGGTGAGATAATGAACATGCCATAGATGGCGCTCATCCTGAACAATGCGGAATTGTTCGAGGACTGGAAGAGGGACATTAAAACGATGGCGCACCGGATCATCTCCATGAGAGAGGAGCTATACCGTTTGTTGACTGAGGAGCTGAAGACGCCTGGTGACTGGAAACATATTACCAAGCAGATCGGAATGTTCAGGTGTGTTTGGATCATTACGTGTGTGGGAGGGGAGCTAACGTGGTGTGATAGCTATACCGGTATGAACGCGGAGCAGTCCCAGGCCATGGTTGAGAAGGCGCACATTTACATGACTTCCAATGGAAGAATATCCATGGCAGGATTGAACACGACCAACGTCCGATACTTTGCGGAGAATATGGACAAGGCCATCCGAGGCCAGTTGTAGGAAGGGATCTGTGGCTGTGTAATAGTAGAGTGTATGATGTGACAAATATTACCGAAATGGAATTTGTATGGAAGCAAATAAAATTCATCATCATGACGTCAGCCGTGTGCCTTGTGCTATGACATCACTATTCCCGAATCTGGACCTGTCCGGAACCCTCCGCGCCATCCGCGCTCGGCCCTTGGCTCGGAACGCCCGTGGCGACGATCACGCGTGTGCTCGTCCTCGTTCTCGCCGTCGTCCACGTTCCCGACG
>JBBPJZ010000611.1:0-16399 GCA_038089015.1 Chalciporus aff. trinitensis | reverse complement strand
CCCTTTCTCTCTCCCTCTGCCCCTCCCACTCTCTCGCCCTCATCGCCGCTCTCTCCATCATAGCCTCTATCTCCCTTTCCATCCTTCTCTCCTGCTCCTTCACTCTCTGGCTCTCTGCCACTGCGTCTGAAGACGGTAGTGAGTACAAAAATTGAGAATGAACGAAATAGATGGATGAGACGGAGGGGAACGAGTTGAATCGATGTCAAGGCAGTGGTTTAGCCAGTTGATATTGAAGCTACGAGTGAGATTTCGAGGAGTTTCGTAGTTGACTTGACACGGCTCGGAGGATGTAGACCGAATACTAGTAACACAGCAGAAGGTGAGGTAGGTGGGTCATCAAAAACGTTCAGAGCATTTATTAAGTTACAGTATGGGACGCCACAGGTCCAAACCTTTCTTCAGGAGCCAGATGGTCGGAAAGGCTAGCCTGAGAGCTGAGTGTGGCCCAACAATATCGAGTCCTTTGCACTATGTCAGGCTGTTGGCAGCTTACAAGGATTTCAACGTTGTACTAGGTATCCATCTACTACAACGCGAACTTCTGGTGATTGTTGGACTGAGCAAACCGCCGTTTTGCATCTACAAAAAGACTTTGCAGCGGATTCGCCTGCTCTCCGCCTTAATTTGGAAAAAGTTACAATCACGTTTGGCAACGCTACGAGGACTCGTATTGGTCTGTGTAACCTTGCCAAGAACCCATGCCAGACGACCCAGACACTCTTCCCATCCGAGTTCGCGTTCACGACGACGACGACCTCTATGGAGTTGACCGCAGTGTGTAACCAATAGTCGCGACGTGTACGGCAGGGAGGAGGATGGAGATACCGCCAGTGACTGAGCTTGCTGGGCCCGGGGATATCCGTGGGACTCGGATGAGGCCAACAGCCACCGCCAAGAGCACGTAGCATGAATAGATGACACGACCTGAAGTGCTAATCCATGTCACGGCGAGCGCTGGACCTTTCAGTTGTATGCTTGCCATTTGACTCTCGCCATCCCCAGGGGCAGATAACTCGCGCGCGGTGCTTCTGGCCGTGAGCCCAGCATCTTCTCTCCCGCCACCTCTCGCAACCCGAGGCCATTTTACAGCGCACTCGCCTGCTGGATCATTCGAAGCGTCACGCATGACACTGGCAGTCTGGGGTCTCGCTAAACCTTCAAGTCGATTTAGCAAGGCCCAGTGTGATTCCATACTTTTGATGGATGCTCAGCAACACTGGCATCACAGCCCATCATAGAATGGCTTGCGAGGCCGTTCTGCCAACGCAATGACGAGCCACAGTTCGAGGTGGCGCAGCTGCGCATCTAATAAGGCCAGACCTCGTGGTGTGTTTCCAGTCAAATGCCGATAGAAGTTGGGCTCGGCAGGACCAATCCGATAGGATGTGTGTCAGTGCAGTAGAGATTCTGGGAAGGAACTTTCCTCTTCAAGTTCCACATTCAGAAAGACTTCCGTCGAAGCTATAGTACGCCAACATCTCCAGAAGCGCCGGACCTCTAATTCTCCCGCGCTTCGGTGCTTCTCTTCCACCTCTTCCACCATCAACGCGCCATACTTAAACGTCGACCGAGAACATTCTCTCCACAGTCCTTTCTCCCCGCTCACCCACTGTGTCCCGTTGACTCCTCAGTATCAATCTCTCTCAACTGGTCTACGGTTCCTGTATCATTGATGTTTCCCCTCATGGTGGTATATTTCCATCAGACACTTCAATCCAGCCACTCACTTCCGCCTCCCTGTTCGTACTTCAACGACATCAATGACTGTTACCACCGTCCCCACGCTCTCCAATCCACCCAAGTTTCCGCCTTTGTTCGAGGGTCCTCAGTTCCTACCAATGTCGCTTGTAGATCCTTTTCTCCTATTGAGCGACCTGAGGTATGCATCCAATCAAAATTCAGCTGTTGCTTTCTTAAATCACTGCACAGTGGCCAGCGTTCAAGACGCTGTTTACCCGTGTATTCATTATGTTCAACACTGCTACAAATTCTCTCTGGCGAGTCGAGAGTACTCACAATCCTAATAATAGCATATTCCTCTCGCCTACGAGGAGCAACGATAACACCCACATGTGTGGTTTAGTCGGCGTGCTATTTGTGACGCTCATGTTCTCCTATCAGCGCCAAAAGAATGAGGGTCACACGTAGTAAGCAGCCTGCCCATGCCATGCAATGAAAGCAGACGAGCATGTCCGAGGAGCAGGCGGATGTGGGGTGAAAGGTGCGTTTATGGTCCTCTCTTCGTCCGTAGTTCACAAATATGTTCCCCCAGATGCTCATTACTGGGAACTTGAACCCGGAAATGTCGTCGATATGTAGAATTTACTGGGGTCGTACCCGAAGGTGTGTATCGTTGCGAACTCTCGAGGAGTAGTCGGACTGAGCCGTGTTGCCTAGCATGGGCGCATTCGCCTACCCTTCCGAGAGACGAGTGCCTCATACAACCCTGACCCCTCCTGTAGTCCATTGCTCCAGGCTTTTGCGGGAGGCGAAAACATCGTGCCACTTACGGTTTTTAGTCGGCGTATTGTGTGTACCGCTTGTTTCTATGATGCAGTTTGCTACAATCCAAGGTGGCCATGGTCTCCCCACACGTTGATCGTGAAATGAACGCGATTGAGAATAACCGAGGAACAGATGCGTAAGGATATCGGGTGGGTTAAATGGTGTGTTTTGTATTCCTCTCTCCGACGGTGTCAATCGCTGAAAGGTTCTACGACATCCTCGTTGCCGAAGCCGATGCAGTTGTAGAAATTTCTTGAGGTCGTATCCAAATTCTCAAGGGTAGAACGATATATTCATGTTCGAAAATGCAATACAAGTATGTCCTTCTACTCCTGAGCCTGGACGCCTCTTTGCATTGTCTCAATCTAGGCCGCTGTGGACGACAATCAAGTTAGATCCGCGTGTTTGACAGTCAGTAAGCTATTATGAAACTGAAGTTTGTAGATTGTCTAAGGTTTGTGTGAACCATGGATTTTTCATTGTCCACGAAATCAAATGCCACAAAATATTATCCTGAATCAAGGCTTGCCCACTTGCGTGTCCATGTGGGTGAACTTGAAGGTGGCCGAGTAAGCCGAGTCGTGTGCTGAACACACAGGAGGCTTTCTCACTGCAGCACGAGTGGGTAGCGCATGGCACATGCTACAGGTAACAACGGGGCGATCTTATTCCTCCTTTGGTGTCTAAACTGTTTTTAGCACGCTTCAACCTTCCTGTCTCCCGGACGGCACCAAGGGATATAGGATGGGGAACACTGTCTAGGGCCGGTCTCACGCATATGGCTGACTGCTGAATTGTTACCCAAATCAGGCTGCAGCAGTTCCTCCCCACGTATACAGGGCTCCAGAAAACCTGCATAATCCCTTCCAGGCATCATCCCCCTTCCAGTGCACCTTGCGGTTGACTGCTCGCAGGCGTGTACTAGAAGGGGGTTTCTCAGATGAAACACCATCCAGCGCTCTCAGTGAACTGAATGTGCTGATCACCACGGTGGGAGTCACAATTTTCAACGACTCTCTAGATGGCCCACTTTCCACCCACCTCAGGCTTTTACTTCCTTCACATTCGGCATATCGGTAAAGCTTCTAGCTCCTCCTGTCCTCTTTGCGTTGTCTTCCGCAAGGCTCGCATTTCTACTGCCCAATCTTCCACACCTCTCGATGTTAACTCATGTCACGCCCACGTCCAGGTCCTTTTGTCGAGCAACACGAATACAGAGTTGACTTCAACTTTGTCCACATTTAGTGGTCGTTGAAAAGCTGGTGCGATTCATTGATGCCTGTACGTCTTGTCCTCTTACCCTCAGTATACACAGTTTAGGCTTGCGGTAGACCCATTGTTCATCGCATCATCTGTTTTGGGACGGTGAGCGCCAGGACTTTCGCCGATTGTACTCTCGCCATTTGATTCTCACCATTCCCGGGAGCAGATACCCCACATGCAGTTCTTCGGGCCATGAGCCCAGCACCCTCTCCTGCCACTTTTCGCAACCCGAGGCTATTTTGCAGCGCGCTTGCCTGCTGAATCATTCAGAGTGTTATGCACGACAGTCTGGAGTATCGTTGGACTTTGATGTAGCAAGGCCCAATTTGGTTCCATACTTTTGATGCCTGCATGCTTATAGAAGCTTGGTGTTGTCGTCCAGAAATTCTGGCACACAGTCCATGAGTGAAGGAAGGCCGTGCTGCCAAGGTGATGACGAGCCACGACTCTTCGGGGTGGTGCAGCTGCGCATCCAATAAGGTCAAATCCGCCAGCGATCAACGATTGATTCATGGGCAAGCAGGTGGATAGTAGTGGTGAGCTAAACTCTTTGATTTTCTCTCAATCGAACGCCACTGAGACCCCTTTCACCTGAAATCGTCTGCACAGTACATTCACTTCCACAAGGGCCAAGAGCCCTTGTTCCTCTCTTGGGCTTCATGGTTTTGCGGTGGGTCGAATCCCTGTCTTAAACGAAGCTGATTAGCTTGACAACAAAACAGTGCCTCATATAACGCTCGCTTCCAAAGCCGATAATTTCGAAACTAAAACCCTCGGCATGTTTTGGGAGACCGACTGATGGGAGTGGCGTATCTCCGACTAAGTCACCTCGTAGCCTCAGCCCCAACGGATATCTAACTAATGTCCTAACAGCCACGCTCCTTATTAACGTCCATTTCACTCTGATTGATCACATGCGGGCAACGATGTCCTAGGGTGTACCATCTCACCTGGGGTATAAAGTGTCCAGATATGACGGAAGCCCATCTCAACAACAACGACAACATTATCAATCCCTCATAGGCTTACTACACTCAAGATGTTCAAGTCCTTGTGTTCGCTTGCGTTCTTTGCCACTACTGCCTTTGCGCAGAGTGTTCACATCGCTCTCCCCCAGACAGGCACTTCTGTCACCCCAGGCGAAACCATCACCGTCCAAATTCAGCGTCCTGTACGCATTTCCTTCCATTACCTCTAATCAATAACTCATGCTGACTACTCTATTATCGTAACAGGGTTCTCTAACAGCCTCCGTGGAGGTGGCAATCATCATCGGCTTCCAGCCATGCTCGAATGGCGGTTGCCTCTCTCCAGCTGACGATTTGCCCAATATTTTGTACAATGGGCCTTTTAATCCCCAATACAACGGAGCAACTGTGCAGTACGAGAACTTCACTGTCCAGATTCCAAGCTCTGCACCAAGTGGCCCGGCACTCATTGGTGTGGATCACGTTGCACTCGTTGGAGTAAGTGGGTTCCTCGTCAGTGTAGCAGTCATTGTTCATTGGTTTCCCTTAGGCTTCGAACCAATTCCTCACGGAGGTTCTTAACCAGACCATCACTGTTGCTTGACGAGCTACTGTTAAGATAGACTGTTACCTATTGAGTGATGCCAGCAGGCGCTACACACAATATGTACAATGACGATGTGCTGTGTGCTCTCGTTTACATAAAGATCCATAAAGACCTTATGGGCAACTGGAGGATATCTATGTTGAGAACTCGCGCCCTCGAACAAAGCTTTCCCCGTGAATCTGCGACACGTCTGAAGGCTGCCCGATCCGGCTCAAGCTCTCGTGTGGATTACTCTTATGTAGGTTGAAATTCCGCTATGGTTACCACAGCACTGCCATTGCTCCCCTTGCTAGGTACCTCGCCTCTCGTACGACTGGCTGTCCTTTTTCCTTTCGGCTGTCAAACAAGAGGGTGGTCTCCCAAACTTTCATGAGCAGAGGTCACTCGCCCTGCTTAAATGAGAAAGAAGCTAGGCGGATAGCATGTACTATCCGCTCAAACCAGAAGATCTTTCCCATTTTTGCTCGGAAGCTCTCGTCGGGGGAGATAGGAGATTATATCAATGCATCCAACAAACTAGCCACCTGGCTATCACATGGAAAGGCCTATTATTCCGCCGCGCGACCAAAGGTAAAGCTAAGCCTCTCACCCACCTCACCAAATGTTGACATCATTCCTGAACAACGAACAGATCGTTGAACTTATCGAGGTGTGTTACCTATTCTGAATGTTGGATCAGGATCTTGATCAAGGATTCATTGCGGTCGTCGTTGTGCCTTTAGATCGCGTTAATGACGTTCGTGGAAAAGTTGGTACATCACCCAGCGGCTGTGGAGCTTGCAGGGCAGTTGACGCAGCTAGTGGCATCGGTAATTCTGTCATTGTCGAATTCATCGTGTCTGAGGCAGATTCTCGAGGGGTAGTCGGACTCAGCCGTGCTGCCTAGCATAGGCGTATTCGCCCACCCTCCCGAGAGGCCGGTGCCTCATACAATCCTGACCCCTCCTGTAGTCCGTTACTCCAGGCTTTTGCGGGGGGCGAAAACATCATGCCACTCACCGTTTTAGTCGGCATACTACGTGTACCGCTTGTTTCTGTGAAGAAACCATGAATGAAGCAGTTTGTTACAGTCCAAGGTGGTCATGGCCTCCCCACACGTTGATCGTAAAATTAACGCGATTGAGAACGACCGAGGAACGGATACGTATGGGTATCGGGTGTGTTAAATGGTGTGTTTTGTATTCCTCTCCCAGACTGTGTCATTCGTTGAAAAGTTCCACTAGATCCTCGTTGCCGAAGCCGATGTAGTTGTATCCAATTCTCAAGGGTAGAAGGATGTACTCATGTTCGAATGCAACACGAGTATGTCCTTCTACCCCTGAGCCTGGACGCCTCTTTCAATCCATGCTGCTATGGACGACAATCAAGTAAGATCCACGGGTTTATAGTCGGCGAGCTATTATGACACTGAAGTTTGTAGACTGTCCAATGTTTGTGTGAACCGTGAATTGCTTATTGTCCACGAAATCAGATGTCACAATTATTATCCCGAGTCGAGGTCTGCTCACTTGCGTGTCCACGTGGTCTAGGGTGAAGATGGCCGAGTAACAGATACATGGCGTAGAATTGAGGACGGAGAGCAAACAGTGCGTTTGTATTTTTACTCTACTTGCTTGTAACCCGGGCCGATCGCCTATGTATCTTCTCCATTGTAACCGAATATTGAATATAGATGTTTCATGTCCTTTCTCTCGAGTTCAGACAAAATAGCCTTTCGGGCCAACTTTGCCATTGGCACGGCGACGGTTGTGTGTCTCACTGAGCAGGACAATCTCAGATTGTCACCGAGTCTATCAGTCAGTCACGTCGCTACCGACAACTCGCGTGACGCCCAACTGAGCTTCAGCGGGACCTATCGCTATGCATTACAAAACGTTTCGACGACACTGCCCTCACTAGTAAATTCATGAGCTCTCACTCGGCCTGTTCTGACCCTACCTACTCCACCGGAGCTTGGCTCTGGGTCGTCGGCGTTCAACCTTGATGGCAAAACGGATTCTAAACTCTGTCCCGATCCCGAGCACGCCGAGCCCATCGCCCAGCGACCATCATTCATGATTGTATCACCGACATATATCACTTGTGAATCTGTTCCTCACTAATTAACGCTGCCAATTCAATGATGTATCGCTGACAGTCAGACAGTTAATGCACATCACCCTTGGGTCCAAGGTCTCAGGTCCCATCAGTTTTAGGTGCCAAGTACGTAAGCACTAAGTACACATGTAAGTATGCCTGGGCCCTTGATCCTGATGTACGAACTTGAAGACAGCCGTATTATTGAATGCCGATACTAAGTCGGTATGGAATGATCATGATCATGGACCAAAGGGTACGTGTCAAGGACCCACATCCGAATGTCCATTACCTTGTCTTTGGGTGCAAACAGATAGCCGGTATTCCTAAATGTGCCTTCAGTCCACTGGCATATGCAAGCAATTTCCCCAGAGTGTACCTACCAAGTAGAGATGGAAAACTTGTCGGTATTTGAGCATCTTATAATAAGCTCGAGAGTCGATCGTGCAAGTATCCCTTATCTCTACGTGTTACACGGAGCTCAGAGAAACCGATATAATCCGTACGAACGGTTACTACATGATAGTGACATGAATTGTACATATATTTACTTTTCGACCACCAAGCATCAAGAAAACATTAAATCAAGTCCATCACTGACGCCCTAGTAGCCCTCCTTGGGGAGATACTGAATCCCTCGGTGGGGACAGGTGGATCCTTTGGGTGAATCTGGAGGGATACATAAGGGACCAAGAATAGCAAAATTTATAAGAACGACTTACTAATAGGCACAAATTCACCATCGAGAAGCGATCCCCTCAAATGGTAGTACCAGCTGATAGCGTCCAGTCTGCCGTGCGAGCAACCAACCGCAGGGGTGTACTAGAAGGGGATAGATAATGTTAACCACCGTCTCCACGTTACGGACATGTACTCACGCCTCCAGAGCCGGACTCGAGTGCGGAAAGGATGTCCGATAACATGTAGGTTTGATGCCTGGAAGGGGTGATGCCGGCTTGCTGGAGCCAGGTATACGTGGGGAGGGTTTGGAATAATTGAATGGTTCTCTGGAAGTATGCCACGGCCTGATTGGGTTGCCATTCAGCAGTCAGCCATATGCGTGAGATCGGCCCTCGACATTGTTTCTCACCTCGGATCCACTGGGGGTGCCGTCTGGGAGACAGGAAGGTTGAATCGTGCTAAAAAGAGTTTAAACACCAAACTAGGAATTAGGATCGCCGCATTGTTACCTGTAGCATGTGCCATGTGTCACCCACTCGTGCTGCAGTGCAATCAGTGAGAAAGCCTCGTGTATATGTTTGGCACACGACGTACGTTCCAGAGATGCTCGTTGGTACCGTCCGCATTCAACCAGTATTGTTGCATATAGTCGAGTGTATCAGAAGCCCCTTGTTCGGTAAGTAGCTGATGAGAGGCTCAAATCTATATTTCTTGGAAGGATCCTGATACGGAGCGCACCTCGGGAATGTTGTATGCGCGAGAGCGGTCGCAATTTTCTACGTATGTGCCATCACAGCTATCAACCAAGATGGTTAGTGAGAAGGCGCTTGTATTGGTCGAGGGCGCACTTGTCAGGCCACAATCCTGCAGACAGCATGAACAACTTGAATGCGTGATCCTTTGGGGAACAGTCACTCACCATGAATAGTCCAGCTATCAGACGGGCTTCCAGGCACGTTGCTGTCCCAGAACTTGCCATATCAGTCAGTCACTTTAAGATATGGTGAGTGGAGCTCAGTGAGAGACATGCCTGAGTTTGCATCAAGAGGCCCTACAGAAGGACAAGTCAGCGAGGGTACGATCATGACTCTGGAAATGACATACGCCTGGGAACTCAGTGCAGCATGTGTCAACTGCCGATGAGTTCTGACACGAGGGTGCGCCTGATATAGAACAACTGGTGCTGATAGTATTGAAGAGGTGGACGGAGTCGACGTTGTTCGGGGTAATCGACGGTCCAAAAAGTTGGGCGAACTGCAAGATAAGGGAGGGGATCATTTTGTTCAGAATAGCGAACCCTCTGCAGGGCCTGCATATTTATATTCGGGACATAGGCGGCTAGAAACACTTGAATCGAGGCGTTGGAAAAAGCTTTCACAGCGCAAGGAAGAATGGAACTGATTTTTTTTGGGTTCAAAATCTGTAAATGGATTGCACAGGGAGAAGAATACATTGAATCTAATCGCTGTCACTCCTGGCCTGGACTAATGCACAAGATAAGTTATCGATAGAGCCGCAGCGAGACCGGAAGGAAACAAACGCACTGACCCTTGGGTTCTAGGTCTCAAGTCCAAGATTCGAGCGTTTTTAGGTGCCAAGTAGGTACTATGTATGCCTAGGCCCTGGAGTCTTGGAGTGGCGGATGCACGAATACGGTTGTATTATTGAATCGAGCCGCAGCGGGAACGGAAGGAATAAAACCCACTAACCCTTCGGTCCTAGGTCCCAGGTCCCAGTTTCGGACATCTTTAGGTGCCAAGGAGGTACTTTGTATGCTCGTGTGTCACGGCGTCAGGGATGCATGAATACAGTTGTATTATTGAATCCAGATACGCCGGTATGGAATGATCATCCAAGGCCTGTACGAGGTGATGAAGTGTCACTGTCAACCGTCAACCGTCACAATGCGCCACAGTACAAAGCCTGGACGCCCACTCGAGTGAGCTAGCACCGCGCCCCTCCGCAGGAACTGTATTACCGCTGTCAGGCCTATTTTTCGATGGTATGTCGGGATACTATTGCTGGTGTTCGTGCTCGAGGTCAGGAGGATGCGCGCCTTCGCATTCCGGGCGCTGCATCTTGGCAGGATCATACTTTGATGGGCGTATTCTTGAGTTTCATCAACGAACGAAACGGAGTGGAATGCAATCGTCGTACCTTGCCTTGGACTAGACTTTCACAGCCACAAGGGACAGCCTATCAGGCCTTATCGTATCCATTGATGCCGCGCACGATATCATCGGAGCGCTCTCGGACGAGACACCGGCACCCACTGTCACATTGCATAGCGCATGCACGCAACACATTACTAGTGGGGTTTCGAGCAAACGAATTCGAGCTGGTTGCGCGACGTGAACTGGCTTGAGTTAGCAGCGACACGATCGGAACAAGATCAAGAACTGTCAAAATGAAATTCGGCTTGAAAGATGCGGCGCAATGAGGCGAGAGGTGGAAGCGAGCGCAGGGATGGATGGCGTTAGAGGTGTTTATGTCCACATCGTGCTGCGAATAGGGTCTCAGGGCCTTCCGAGTCTTGCTCCGCCCACTGAAATGACTCGATCGTTTGAAATGCACGCTGTGGAAAAACGATCAGATACAGCCAGCGTGGACCAGGCTTCGAATAATGGCGAACATATAACTGCTGTTCCACAGCAAAACACGACCTAGTCGTGCGGTGTGACTGCACATCTCATTATATGGCAGTAAGGAGATGAACGCTTCTCCGGGACCCATGGATCCTCTTTTTGCCGACAACGGAAACAGCTTTCCTGAACACGCTGCTTTTGAGCTTCGGCTTGAGCGTGTAATGCAACGCGACACGATTCTCGTTACAGCAAGAGAGATCATACCCGTGCACGCCCACCCTTTTTGACTGAAGCCATTCCGTTAATTGTGGGTTCATGAAATGGCGACTGCCCTCAAGGTTCTCCGGAAGGATCATGAATGGACACGCCTCAATAGGTGCAGATGCGGCGTAGTCCGAGGAGCGTCTATTTGCGATTGATGATGCAACAAAAGGGTGAACACGAACGACACTGAAACAACTACGTCAAAAGTCCAGCCTCATTTTAGGCCTTTGGCTTGTCTTCGACGGGGTTCAGGGTGACCTGGGATGAGTGAGGCTGGGTAAGCGACAAGAGTGTGGGTGAGGAAATAGAGAGCTGCTCACCTGCTGACCACCAACGCCGCCCTCCCACTTTTGGTATCTGAGCGCAGTTGCCCCACGCTTCTCAGCGGCGACACGTTCGGTCTCGCTCAGCGACTGACGAACAGCCCGTGCGGTGATTTGGGCGTACTTGTTGTACCTGTCGAGGGAGTAGACAGTCAATGTTCCAGTTTCTTGTAGTGTTGAGTAGGATACATACGAAAAGACACCTCTCCAGGTTGCGCTACTCATTGTGTGTGTTGTGTTCGTTGGAGTCGTCGAGTCGAAAACGCAGAGTTGTCCTTCCCGGAAGAATCCGTGCTGACCACCCTCGGAGGGGTCGACAAGCGCGCATATCCCATGACGACAACGCGAGTAGTCACTTACAACTTCAAGTTACTCCCCTAGTACCAATTCACAACTCAAACCTGCTTCATACCAATCTAACATGGCAGGAATAACATGGCACTATGTACTCAAGTTCATCATCACAGGTCTGCACTCATCTCGGTCCGGACTTGCACATACAACTTGTATGGTCTGATATCTCCCCGTGTTTCCCAGGTGATGCCGCAGTAGGCAAGTCCTCCTTGCTCGTCAGATTGACAGACCAACGATTCATGACAAACCCGGACCCAACCGTACGTCTTCATATACCCCCTTGCATGTCACATACCGCTGATGTTCCGGTGCGGACCCCTAGCTTGGCGTCGAATTCGGATCCAAGCTCATCGAAATACCCGAGGAAGGGAAGATTGTGAAACTACAATGTCAGTTTCACCTTACTTCATGTTCATGTGCCACAACTGAGGTACTGCACCTCTAGGCTGGGACACCGCCGGAACCGAATCCTTTCGCTCAATCACCCGCTCGTATTACCGCGGCGCCGCTGGTTGCTTGCTCGTCTATGACGTGACCTCCCGCACAAGTGCGTATCATCGTCATCTCATATCAATCGTGTCAAGTGAATTAAAGCGTACCCTTTTCTTCCGCTTCTCTGCCGTACACCGGCTCGGCACCTCATTTTTTCCTTCCCGCTCTTGTCGACGTCACAACCAACCTGAAATCATCATCCGCCATGGCACCTCATTTTTTCCTTCCGGCTTCTGTCAACGTCGCATCCAATCCGATATCCTCACTCGCGATGGCATCTCATCATTAACGGCTCCCTTTTTCCCAGGTTTCATCAACGCTCGATCTTGGCTCGCCGACGTGCGGGAACACGCAGATCCACACCTCACCTGTATCCTCGTCGGTAACAAAGTCGATCTCTGCGACGAACCCATCTCCGAGAGCTCCCCATCCTCCTCCTCCGCCTTCCCCTCTCACCACCCTCACAAACGCCGCGAAGTACCCATGGAAGAAGCCCAGCGGTGGGCATCCCAAGAAGGTCTTCTCTTCGTCGAAGCCAGTGCCAAATCAGGACAAAACGTGGATCTCGCGTTTGAACAAGCATCGAGGGATATACTCGACAAGATTAAACGAGGTGTATTTGATGACGACCGGGTGGGTGACCATGTTTCATTTGATGAATTCCCCCCAGGGGATAATACTGTTAATATATACGGCGAACCGCTCATCCCCACACTCTATCATCCAGTCACCGGGCGTAAAATTGTCGAAACCTGCAAATGGGAATGTGGCACTAGATCAAGGGTCCACGAGGGCAGTGTGCTGCTCGTGATGGTGGTTAAATAATAAACGGATGTATTATGCATGTATGGTATCTGGATGACGAGAGATCTGTATGGCTGTCTGTACGGTATTAGCGTAGCACAGGAGCGCGGACTAGGATACTTATATAAATATGATATTATCGAGTACTTTGTATTGCCATGAGGATAATGTGCAGAAAAATGCTTCAAACTCGTATCATACAGACGATGATGGGGTATAGTGCGAAACTTGGGCCAGGTTCTAATAAACACTTTTTAAAAAAACGCGCGATCAAGTGGCGTGGTGGTGCTGGGTGGGGGGACGCTGAGAAATGATGGACAATGATGGCGGCGGTGATGGTGCGACTTCACGGAGACAACTCGACGCCAATGGATTAGGTTGACCTCTCCTCCCCCCACCCCGTTTAGGACAGATTCCCAATCCGAACTGGCGCCCTTAACCCCTCAAACTCCCTCCCTCCCCTCCTCTCTCTTCCCAAACGTCTGAGGACTCTGAGCCGGTCATGATTCATGACACCGACCTCCTAAGCGACTCCGCATACTCATGCAATTGTTGTACGAACCCAAAATTCGGATCCGCAGCTCTCCTCCTCGACTTCACAAACTGAATCGCCTGAGTAGGCGTCCACCCAAACTCGGCGATCAAATACGCACATACAACGGATGTGCTCCGACTGACGCCTTCGACACAATGAACGAGCACTCTGGCGTTGGGGTCGTTCATCGCCGTTCGGAGGAAGGCGGTCGTACTGGGTAAGTGAGCGGCGAGTTCGGAGAACGGAAGGTCTTCGAGGGGCCATTGGGCACGGTGGAGTGGGAGTTGGGTGGGGAGAGCGACGTAGCCGCGCATAGCGGTGAGGACGTGAGTGATGCCAAGAGAAGCGAGGGCGTGTGCGCTCTCGGCAAAAGAGAGGTCGGAGACGTAAAGACGGGGTAGGATTTCGGAGGCACCGGATGCGCGAAGTGGGAAAGGTGTCTGAGAGATGGGAGAGGCTGGAGGCCAGGTGGGCATGGATGCGGCAGTGGAGATGGGGGCAGCGGCGGACATGTTGGATGTGCCGGGTGGTTGGATGGGACCAGAGGTGGTTGGGGTAGATATGCTGAGACGTGCTCTCTGAATGAAAGGAACGTTTATATATGAGTATCTCTGAAGGAGTGACGTGCGGACGTGTGGCGAAGAAGACGAAGAAGAAGAGAGGTAGTAAAAGAAGACGAAGAGAGAGAGAATGAGGAGTAACTGGAGAGGGCGGGCACTCTCAAAAGATGAACGAGCTGAGACCGGTTAACGGGTTCGGGCACTCACCATGACAACTCTCTGACAAGCGCAGATGCTACGGGATGATGTCGATTCAAATGCCGGTAAGTGAACCGCAGGCTGTTTATAAGCAGGCGACGGGGTGGAAATAGTCGAGGATCTGACTCGGTAGAAGGGAAGAGTGCTGTTGGGTTGCGAGAAATGATACCACGGGGCGGGGATGCCCTTACGATTGGCTGGGGAGATAAAGAACCATGAGCTCGATTTATGAACGAACTGATCCGCCACTCGAGGACGAGGTGAGGCTGGCCAGCCAGTGGCCTGAGCAAAATTCGGGTATTTGCCTCGCCGAACTGCTGTGTGATGCGGGCCTCGAGTCTCAATGGGCGTATAAGCTATGTCAATTGGATTTTCGAGTGGACTCACTCACTAGCCGTGTCGTGTACGGTGCCAGTGGAGGGGAAATGGGATATGATGATACGATATCCGTGGCCCTGTGAACGCTTATTACGAGCGAGTACAGCCCCCCCTCCCGCAAGGCACCAAAAATGCGATGCTCCTGTCTGTCCAGGCTGTCCGGCTCCCTCCAATTCTCACTCAGCGCCTTCGGGATACACATCGCCCACGATAATTTTACTCTAGCTTCGGTCCAGCTCGGTCTAGTTCCGCTTCAATCAGAGTGGTAATCGAGCTACTATGGATGCAAAAAAGAAAAGAGGAAAGTGACTAGGAACAAACACATGTAGCCTAGCTCGCCGGAAATACGACCAGGTCTTTTTACTCTACCACACGACCAAAATTTCATTCCATCAAATGTCAGAGACGTGGCAACTCGGGGCATATCGTGATCCTGGTCGGCAGACCAGGCGCGTCTAAATGAGATCACTGTGAAACAAACATTGTCGTCAGTTTGATTTGATCTCTATCTGCCCCTTACGGGCGAACAAGCACATGAATACGTACGCGACGTTCAGAGGCATCTCGTCAATCTGAGTGTTGTAGAATTCTGACGTGATTACGAGCGTGAGCATATCACAGGCACCTATGAAAGATGGCACTCACGTTCGATATCTCTCAACATCCTAACATCCTCGGTAGTGACAAAGTTGATGGCGACACCCTTACGTCCGAACCGACCGCCACGGCCAATACGGTGGATGTAGTTCTCCCGGTTCGTCGGAAGATCATAGTTGATGACGAGCGAAACTTGTTGGACATCGATACCACGAGCCAACAAGTCCGTCGTAATCAGCACACGGGACGAACCAGATCGGAATTCTTTCATCAAAACTTCCCGCTGCTTTTGCTCCATATCTCCGTGCTGCACATGCACCAATCAGTACATTAGCCGAAACAAAGATGCGGAACAGCCTTTTTTCACGCACCATCGCAGAGACTGTGAACTCGCGTGAGTGCATCTTCTCGGTCAACCAGTCTACCTTCCGCCTCGTGTTACAGAAAATGACAGCCTGGGTAATCGTCACGGTCTCGTAAAGATCGCAAAGCGTGTCTAGTTTCCACTCTTCTTTTTCCACAGCAATGTAGAATTGCTTGATACCTTCAAGCGTCAATTCGTCCCGCTTCACAAGGATGCGAACAGGATCACGCATGAATTTCTTCGTGACTTCCAACACATCTGCCGGCATCGTAGCTGACAGAAGGACGACTTGCGTATCGCTGGGCAAGAGCTGGAAGAGCTCGTAAATCTGGTCCTTGAAACCACGGGACAACATTTCATCGGCCTCGTCGAGACAGAAGATCTTGATGTTGTCCGTACGAAGCGCTCTCCGGTTGATCATATCGTATACACGACCAGGGGTGCCGACGACGACCTGAACGCCCTCCTGGAGTTTAGCCATGTCCTCGCGGACGTTGGTACCACCAACGCAGGCATGGCACTCGATGCTCATGTAGTCACCGAGTGCGATGACGACCTTCTGGATTTGCTGTGCGAGTTCACGGGTGGGCGCAAGAATGAGAGCTTGGCAAGCTTTGATGGACAAATCGAGTTGTTGAAGGATAGAGATGGAGAAAGTAGCGGTTTTTCCTGTGCCGGATTGGGCCTGGGCGATGACATCGTGACCTTTTACGACAGGGACGATAGCTCTTTGCTGGATAGCGGATGGTCGTTCGAAACTTGGAGGGTGAATCAGGAACAAGAGTTGTGGCGGAAAAAAAAGAGGTGTGCCCTTACCCATAAGCGTAGATACCACGGAGAAG
>JBBPJZ010000610.1:0-16441 GCA_038089015.1 Chalciporus aff. trinitensis | reverse complement strand
CTGTTAGGTCGTACATAGAATGTCTCGGGGAGCCACTCCTTGTTCGGAAATGGCCATTTAGCACTCGCTTCCCTGAACGCACCAGCCATTCAATCATTTCAACGATCAACATCCCGCCCGCAGTGTGGATCGGTGGTGAGAGACCCTGTGAGCATATTCGACATTAACATCAATGCCCTCAACCTCGCGTGTCGCATATCTGCAGATGGTCATTAGAGCATCTCCTCGATCAGATGGTGCCCTGATACAGAATAGATTTTGAATCTCCATCGCATAGGTATGGTTGCACGCACCACTGACGTCGTCAACTTCGCTCCAAAATTGGATTCTTGATACAGATAACCTACATTTAACGACGCGTTCTTGCCTCGTGTGAGAGGTATGTCATTGCGTTCGTTCATATGGAATTAGCTCTTGCCAAGCGTGCCGATGCCTCGGATGTTCACGGTAGGTGAACGATTGATCATGAATGCTGCTCCCGCGTTGATTCCCATCGCAACCGTATGATCAGATGTCGTTTAGCTTGTTCCCGTCAACCATAGGACGACTTCTTTACATGCTCACGACGCACTGTTTGTGACAAGTATAGCGTTGTAGACGAACGTTTCTCGCTTTCGGGAGCGTAGGGATGGACTGGTGAGGTATGAGCATCCCCTGTGTTGCGAGGATTCATTTTTGTGGCAATGATGCATGCATCTCCTACACCGTGTCAATCGGGCAGTAAAGTTGCAAGCCTGATCGAGATGAAAGTCCCAACACAGAATTGTGAAAAGATATGCCTACTTCGTATTCCTATTTCCCAAGAACAAACCTGCCAAAGGGCCGTATCAGAGATTATTGAAGTTCGAACTCCATACATGTTCAAGTTGAGAGGAGTATCATCCGACTCGATCAAGGCGTGAGAAACAGAAACCTCCACCATCAGCACTGTCAGCGGAGGTTTGTCATGTTGAACTGCGCCGTAGTTGGGAAGAATGTTCCGCAAGGTTCCGCAGCCCAAAGATTCTCAGTTTGTCAAGCTTCAACGCAGGCCTCATAAGCATTGTAATGGGAATTGATGGACAACCTTTGTGACCCATTTCACCACGTTCTTTGCTATCCTTTGACCTTTTGGAGCAACAGATGATCATACTTGACGATCAAGATTCAGAGCGACAAACGCAGATAAGGGCTGCGGGGCAAGTCAAGTCTAGTCCAGTCAACGCACCCCCTGTAGCGGGTCTAGGCGGTCCAGGCGTCGAACCTTCTTCATCCCATTGGACTACGCCACCTCCACCTACCCCGCCTCCTTTGTATTCAAAACCTCACAGTTACCATATCACCCCACCCCCCTTTGTTTCCGCGTACCCCCGTTCACCTGCTAGAAGATTTTGGACCGCATTCGCAATTGCATTCATCATATACTTTGCGTTGATAGGAACAACACGGACAGTCGTTAACATGGCTTCACACAGAATGGTAAGCTTCGAGCCATATTTCGTGTAAAAATGTTTCTCATTTTCTATTTCCAAGTTCCCCGACGACGGTTCGGTTGGTGTCCCACTATTTGGGGATGGCATTGTCCTTCGGTCCATCAACAGTCTGAACTGGACCTCTTATGGATCCCGCCCCCCATGGGCGCTTGGCTTCGAAAAGAGCGCCGAGACGTCTTTCACTCTTCCTATCTCTTCTGATGAACTGTACCTCATCTCGCGGGGTTCGTATCAGGGCGGGAGGATAGAGTTAGTACAAGGCACTGAAGATGGAGATGATGTCAAAGTGAACATTCGTGTGGCATATCACCATGATCGAGCCCTTGCACGGTCTACAATATGCCAGCTGCGAAAAGGTACAAACGGTAACGGTATTGGGATCTACGTGAGTTACCAACTTGCCCAGTAGTTGGCAGTTGTGACGAGTATCGTACTGATCTAACCATCTCAGACGCCTACTCCCTGGTGGCACTTTAGCCCTAGTACCGACAATTTACACTTTGAGGTCACCGTCACTTTCCCAAGTACCCACTCAGAGCGTCACCCACTTCGTATCAACAAGTTCACAACAGAGGCTAGTAACTTTGTCCACGAATCTGGGGAGCTGCGGACACTGCTTTTCGATGATATTGAGTTGCGCACGTCAAATTCTCCGATCAACCTGAAGGTAAGCACATGATTACCCACACACACACACGGGCTCATTGCTTGGGGACATTAGTACATCAGTGTAGCCACAGGGTCGCTAAAATCGAGTAACGCACCCATCATGGGCCACTTCAACACGTCTAATTCCTTGAATTTACGCACCTCAAATGCACAAATCAACCCAACTGTGTACCTTCTCAGTACAGATGAGCATCGAACAACGTTGGTTATGAGTACGAGCAATGGGTCTGTGGCTCGCACTATATCATCGATGAAGTATGCTCACGTGACGCACACAGCCCAATCATCGCCAGCGTCTCACTCTTCACCCCATCTAGCTCGGGTGGCAACTTTGACGTGGTGGCTCATACCTCCAATGGGAAGATTGACCTTGAATACGCCGAGGCTCCGTTGAGGTCGTGCCTCAGGTCGGAGGCTAGGACTTCGAACAACGGGGTTTCTGTCACAATGCATTCTTCGTTTGAAGGATCCTTCGAAGTCATGACTTCCAACGCAAGACCCGCCCTCCACGTTGCTCACCCTGCTGACGGAGAGCGTCGCCGTATCATCAATCAAACAAATTCTAGGGGCAGAATTTCGGGTTCAGTCTCCTGGGGTGCGAATGACGGGAGAGGAGTATCAGGATCCACTATCGTGCACACAAGTAATGGAAAGGCATTGCTAACATTGTAAGGCATACTTACCCGTGTCTTGGAAGTCGGGGCTCAGATGGCGATTTGTATTTGTTGTTGTGATTGGATATTGGATGTATTACTATGCACAATTTTCAATGTTTATCATTAGCCAATGTTGCTCAGCTTACCTGCAAGACTATTGGTCCTCGCCCTTTCAGTCAATCAGAGATGCGCCTACGTCGAATCCATCCATAGACTTCAGTACTATCATGCATGGTAACTCAACTTCGTCAGTTTGGTTGGTTCGTCACTTTCATAGAACACAAGTCCTAGGGTATAAAGAGAGTTGCCTGTGACACATTCTTCGTTCGCTCAACAGTCGATCTCACTGATCCCCTATATCCGTAGCTCTCGTGAGCTGTTTCCCATCTTCTCCTTTCTAGTCTCTTGTGCTACGACGCGCTGTTGAGAGCCATTCTGGCCTTCTTTATCCCACCATACCAGTAGTTTTAGACGAAACCCAAACGAGAAATGTCACGCAGCAATATGGCTTTGATTATAGCAAAGGAAGGGAAGAGCTAGCCAAATTGTAGTCCGCATAGAAAAACAAGGGTATCCGTCCGCATTGACCACTGACACAGAGCACGAAAGACAAAGGTGGGGACAAATCCCATAGCAAACAAGTAAGAACACCCATTGACCCGGCGGTACGTATATACGTCATCACCAGCTATGCACAAACGCCCCCGAGGATAGACTAGTCTTTGCTCCATACATGAGACTCCGTGTCAGCATGAGAGCTCGACTCGATGTGCGGCTTCGATACAGAGGTAATGACCGTCGTTTCTACCGTGATATGGGATTCGACGAATCCGCTGAGGCTAATTGGGCCATCGTCTAATCCTGACCGCGAGTACTGACGTAGATTAAGCCTAAAGAAAAGGAGTTTAATCTTTTTTGACACCAACGCATACAAATGATGCTCCTACGTCATAAGCGCAGAGTTGGCATAGACTGCGTTTGGCGTGAGTAGTAATGGGTGCGAGTCAAAGTCACATCAAATTACCTTTGTCGAGGACCATTGTAAACGCGAGGTAGAGACCTGTCTCCGGAGCTACCAGTGTCTGGATTTAAAATTATATACCTGGCCATCGAAACATCCACAAGGCAAGACTTACGGATATGAGGATGCAAATCACGATTACGCTAGAGGAATTCGTCATCATCATCAAATTAGTGGGCTAAGACTCTGAGTAACTAACGCTGTGGCTGCACCACTCGCTACCACATATCTTAGTATGCGGTTGATTATTATGTTGGTGCTAGAATTCGGATAAGCCAAGTAGGACGATAGTGAAGAGTAGCTCCGACTTACCGACGTATTCCAGTACGCCCTTCGTTCAGGTAATAAGCGAGGACCAGCGCTGAAAATGTGTCCGCTATTACTCCAAAGGATGATATGCTTATCACAATATACTGTCATAGAAATGGAGATGACGGAACATTTAGATTACAAGTCGAACGCTTACATGGATTCGCTCATCCAGCGTATGAAATGAATTAGAGTTCAGGGCTCTGTATCATAAAGTCAAGGTACGACTCCGTGGAGATGGACTCGAACATACCCGAAAATAACGGTTATAGTAGCCGTCACTGGGATTTGGTCGGTACGATCACAATATGAAGGTAGGAATCAAGGTACCAAAACGAGAAATAGCAAAGAACATCTATCACGATCATGGTGAACATCAAGGCCGCAATACGAAATCTTATGTTTGGGACCCACCAAAAAGGAAGCTGCCCAGATGTTTCGTGTGACTGAAGGTTGAAGCAAAGTCAATAGTGATCGCTGTTAAGAGTCAACACTGACATCGCCATACGCGCCATGCAAAGAACCTAGGCGAAGTTTCAAACATTATTGTAAATTAGCATCTCAGAGAATACGTACACGTTCACAATCAATCCGCTGGCAAACTGTGAGAGAAGCTCAGATTGACAGAAATAAAATTCGGGCCTGAAGAGTACTTACCCCGCTCTCCAAACTTACCTACAGCAGTACTTGTCGGCTAAGTTATGGTGACCACAACCTGAAAGTGCTTACTAAAAGATCCCTGACCACCGGTAAACTCAGCGGACGATATCACAAGTACAAAGCTGACTCTACCCACCAGGGAACTAAGGCGAGACCACGGATGTTGCCAAAATTTGTGATTAAATAGTGATTGATGAAACTTATGTTGAAACCAGAGTTGACTGTTTCGAAGAACCTGCGGAATTGAAATGAGCTCTGACATGCTGGACAAACTGTTTCATTACCAGAGCAGGGCCACCTATCATTATCAATCAGAAAATATTTCGAACCAGAATCGGAATGAATACCATGATCTTGAATATGAGACGATCATCGGGATATGTCTGAAAGTAGTACAATGTCTGGATACAGGTAATTCCGTACACCCTACCAGACATTACCGCTAACTCACATTAAAGCTGAAAGAATACTCACATGAGACCGAAGAACGACGCCATTAAAGGGCCCTGCATGGCTTGCGTGGCCACAGCTGACGGTGAAGGGATATCCATATCGTGGGTGATGATCGGGGACTTGGGCAACGGGCTGAAAAGTTGACTTGAACTTATTTACTCCATGATTACAATAGAGTTCCCATTCCTGATGATCATAAAAATGCCAGTGCTACCTCATGGCTGATGATGGTGCAAGCGAACGTTGTGACGTCGGAAGCTAATGGGGTTCCTAAAGGCCATCAACAAAATGACGATTGTCCGAAAAACCCTCCCAGATTGGAATTAACGCCCATTCGTTAGTCTCAGATCTGTTGAACCTGATGACGTGGATCTTTGCTTTTGTAGAAAAGGAAAGTGTGAAGAGAACGGTGCCAGTGCCTTGAAACTCGGCGCTCCGTGTGAGCAAGCGAATGGTTCCGAAAGCCTGCCAGATCGCGTCTCAGTGGACAAGGTTCCCGAAAATAAACCATGTGGTGGCACTGCTCGTAGGCCACGAAGCCGTTGGAAAGGTTAGAAGTGGACTCGATTGACGCCAAGCGACTCTGAGGAGCAGCTTGAGCGATCCGGGTCATCCGCACCTACGTGAACGACAAAGGGTGTCAACTGCTTGGTTCCATTTAATTTGCACAGTCAGAGTTCCTTTGACTGCGTTATTACAGTGGGTTATTTGTCTCTCTAGTGCTCTGTGACTATCCTAAGGCATATTTTGGAAACCTGGCATCACGAATCTGGTCTCAATTTATAATGTCAGATAGCTAGTTACATATCTCTACCAACATAAATCCTGATTCGAGCAACTAAGGACCCCGGGAACTTGATATTGTTGTCACCCTTCGTGGTGTTCCCACGCGACAATCGAAATCCATCAATTACTTAGACCCCACCTCGCAGCCATGGCCATCGTCTTGATCCTTGAATGCCTTGCTACCCCCATGAGCGGCTGTTGTCGACCTCCGCCGTGCCACACCAGGCCCCTCGCAATGTCCTCTAACGGGGCATTCCACATCACCTATCCCCAGCAAGCCACGCTACTATCTGTCAAACTATCTTCGACTGAGACTTTCCTTACATGTCACAAAGTGAGTCCTCCCTTGTTGTCTTTCTCAGACCTTCGCAATCAGCACACACGTCATCCTTTTTCTTCAATTCGTGGCTCCTTCCGGCCCATAAACAACGAACCTCCTCGCTCGCTGGTTACCACATATCATCTCTTTCTATTCCTTTTGTCGCCTAGTATTCGCACAGACTGGCTAGTTCATGAAGGATTTGTTTGTCTCCATATATTGTGCTTAATACGATCGTCGTCATCTGTTTTTTCTCGCGTCAATAGCTGGCATCAATTCATTTCAAGCAAATTTACTACGTTGACTAGACAATGTACCAAACATAGCTAGATAGCACGATAACTGAATGATAAACTATATAAAAGGACCCCAAGAACGAGCTCACAAATCACGAAAGATTAATCATATGCACCAAGCCAGCCAAGCCAAGAAAAACAGAAGCGCTTACGATCACATCTTGGGCTCAGTAGATCCAGAGGCACAACGGGGCTCCGTAAATGATGGACTACGGTGAGGGGCGGCAGCACCCGAGGGGGGCAACATAGTGAGGGTGGTTTTGATATAGCCCATCAATATAGCCAGTGTAGCGAGGGCCATGGACGACATCACGAGCATGGAAGCCACCATAGATCCCTCTCGGGTCATGATAGACGGGATCAGGATATAGACAGGGCGGCATGTCATGGTATCTATGTGGGGCCAACGCTCCACCGTCGACTGCAATGGGAAGGTATGGCCGCTGTCCTCGATAGAAGGTGCAGACGGGCCAGACACGGGTGATTTCCAGCAAGGATGAGCGAGCCAACCTCTCGGGAGACGGCGATGAAGGCACCAGGGTCGCCAATGCACCCTGGATGACCTGACACGATGGGGTTACCGGCGCACGCGCCTCGTGAGTTCCAGGAGGGGTGATGAACACATCGTCTTTCTGAACAGACGTTTGGTGGGGGGCTGCAGACAGGTGAATATCATAGTCTTCAATCTAGTATGATGAAACTTTACCTCTGATGGTGATCATGGAGCCCTCCACTGCTCTCAGCACGAGCTCCGACGGCTGGCAATTGTTCTTCATCGTCGGAAGAGTCCAAGAAGACATAGTTTGCAGGTTCCTTCGGGCCCTTGTAGTGAACTTGGATGGCCTTCTTGGCCTTGCTGTCTTTGGCAGAACGAGGGGGATCGCCGATCATGGGAGGGGGTGCTTTCGAGTCATCTCCGCTACTGAGAATGATGGGGTCGTCTGCCGTGGCAAGTGGCATGTGGGTGGGTTTACGTTTGATGCGTGCAGCAGCACGGCTAGGGGGGAGGCGGGCTGGTCCCTCAAAATCGATGCTCAAGTCGGCATACATCTGCTGCGCGCGTGGTAATTGGCTATCAGCAGACGGTGGGGCACCAATAATCACTGGCGCGTCCGAATTTTCGAGAGCTTCTGCAAGCAAATAAAATTAGGACCCAAACATTAATCTGGAAATATTCACTACTTACTTTGTTCAGCCTTCCCCTGGACTCGCAAGATGGTAATCTCCATGTTCTCGAAAGCGCTACTGAGAGCTCGCTGTTCGCCCTTCTTGAGTATCGCGATCCCCTTGGACTTGCTGCTCACACTACGTTCACCGGGCATTGACACGGCTGATGGCCAGCCTTGGATCACCAAGCCTTGAGCGCCAAGAATCCCCGGAATTGTGGTCCACTGGAAGCTTCCTGGTCGGAATTTTGACACGTCACCTCCAACAGATACTGTAAATTGTAAGCAGGTGTAATCACAAACAAGAAGTAGAGTAAGCACTTACAAACGAGGGACGTGATTGATGTTTTGATGTAAGAGAGCATGTCATCATTTGAAGTTGAAGGTTCCGTCTGATTATCGGCTGGGGTTAGAGATGGTAACGGGCGTGCGACGGTATTAGCTATTTTAGGGGAGGGGTGTGATTGAGCATCGAGACTGCTTGAACTTGCTGCCGGTCTGGGTTGACCGTCTTGAGAGGGTCTGTTAATATCGCCAAAGGCGCCTTCGACGATTACCAAAGACACCTGATTGCTGTATAGACCAGGAACATGAGTAAAGAGTCTCAACAAAAAAAAGATACACACTATACATGTGTCTTGAGGTGGCCGATGACGGTGTCGATATCCGCACGGCAACGAGTCTCGAAGAACTCCTTCGCCCCTGAGGTTGTGTGTGCAAAGCCTAGCGAGGCGTCCTGATTGACTGTGTTGCCACACATCACGACAGCAGCTTCAAAACCATGCTTGGCCGCTGCCATATTCACCTGTTGAATGCGTTAGAACATCATATATATGAGTCACTATCATGATTCTCACCAAGTTCGCCACGGCATTGCGCACTCTATTGAATGTCCCAACACGCTGGGCGATTGTCTGTGGTGACGGGTCCGTTTGGTCGATCATCTCTTGCACTTCTAAAATTTGTTGCCAGTCGTTGCTTGATTTCTTAAACAGCGTATATAGCTGCCTTCGTGTCCCAGGCGTGACTACAAATAATGTTAATGAATGCTAATACAATAACTGAAAGATACATACTTGGAACATCGAGAGGCAATCCGAGGCGCTGCCTCTCTTCAGCCTCGTGCTTCGCCAAATACTTGCCATACAGATTCCAGTGGCTCGTGCCGTTCATGGAGCGTCCATGACTCTTGTGCCAGCCAGCCAGAATTTGTCGGGTTGTCAACGACGTATGCGTAATCAGGTTGTTGAGAACCTCCTCGAGGGGCTTATATCCTCCTTGAAGGATAAGGTTAACTCTGGCACTATGTCGACCAGCTGTAGGAGTAGATGGAGAATCGTCATCGGGGGGTATAGGAGCATCTATGTCATCCGCCATAACGTCTTCGTTAGAGGAAGTAGCTTCTTCATTACCAGGAGGTGGCACAGCCTCAGCCTGGGTCAAGGCACACGGCGTTGGCGGAGAGATGTGGGTGACTGGTACAGGAGGCTGGGTGGAAGGAGGGGAGTGGGGCTTCGGGAGGACCTCGCGATACCATCAGCTTCAGCACCAGCGACCGGGAAAGTCTCTCGTGTGACCTGAGACTCTGCAAGAAGCACAGGGTCTATGGTCGAGTCCGAGTCCATGACTGGAGACGGCTGTCTGCTCGTGGGGGAAGAAAGGAGTGGCGGTGATGTCGGCATAGCAGTGAGAGGAATTGAAGGGATAGGCACAGGAGATACAGGGGGGGCATCAACAGAGGCGGCAGCAGAAAGAGCGTCACAATTCCCTTCAGCCGATGCTGGCCGAGAGGCCTCAGACTTCGTGCGACGCTTGCGCGTCTAGTCTGTTGGACGGCCCCATCAGCACGCTGGGTGGGGTCTGAATTACGACAAAGCGTGAGCATAGGTCTGTGATGAGGAAGGATCACATACTGAGATCAGTCTTCATGACAGCAGCGAGAGAGAGGCAGTTAACAAGGAAAAGAGGGCAGAGAGCGAAGGGGCTGGAGAGAACGAAGGACTGGAGGGTACATCGTCCTATATAGGGTCGGGGAGTATGTGATTATTTGGAACGATAAGCCCCAAAGTCCCGCTGACAACGATGTCTGACCTGTGATGGAGGATCCAAGAGAGGAGCAGGGTTGGCGCCACTCAGATGAGCTCGTTCTTGAGCTGTTCGCGGACTTGACAGACAAATGAACTAGCAATCAAAGCACGGGCGGAAGCAGAAGAACCGGCAAGAGCCGTGGATGTGTCATCAACATTTGGTGGGGTAAGCAACCAATCAGGTGGTCATACTGACAAGGAAGATTGCTCGATTATCGAGCAATGAACGAGTTAGACGACTTAGATCATGGAGCGGTCGTCTAGTAGTTACTTCAGCGGCATCAAACATACTTAATGGAGAAGCCTTCTAGCTGAGTTGTCACCAGATTCGTGAAATCATCTCGCAGTTGGTGCCAAGTACCAGATAAATTCGACACTTATTCATTGCCCCTGTACAGCCAGAATGGGACGTCGAGCAAAGTACACCACTATTGCCGATAAAAAAACATGCGCGTCGAACTCAGCAGCAAACTTATATTCAATCACAGAAGTATGTCATCTGCTGACACTGAAAATATGTGGCTAATCAACTGCAGAGGACGTGATAGACGTAGTTTGCAGAACCGTGAGGCATGTACGAGGCGTCAAGCACACTCGGAGTCCGGGCCAGTCTCCCCGGAGCTTGGACAATCCATTCCTAATGTCCTCCCACCCTTACTTGTCAAGCTGGCTGAAGCTCCGTTGCCTAACTCATATCTGTTCAAGGAGGCGCTACATAGTGCTGATGCGCTAGATGAAGCTGAGGCGGCATACTGGGATAGTTTGCCTCCTTATTCACAACCCGAACCCCCAGATACTTTGCATGAGAACGAGTTCACCCAGAACTTAGCGGATGTGATGTTAGGGAGGAAGATGCGCTTAGAAAACGAAGCAAAACGACACCGCGCAAGTCGGCACGCAACTGGAGACACACAGGCGATCGTAAAAGAGCTTGGTATGGCCGCGGCAGAGGCGTTCAAAGAGTGGATGACATTGAAAGATTGGATGACATCGTGTAGTTTGCGGCGGCATAAGGAGATGTCAGATACTCGATTCCAGTGGCGGGCACGATGTATGTATTCCTATCTTTTCGAAGCAGACATGTTGAAGAGAGGTGAAGACCCATATTAATTAGCAGATAGCGATAGTACAAGAGTTTGTAGATACTGTCGGAAAGCAGGCATGTCTTGCTCCGTCAACGCTGTCATATGGAATCCACGGAATGTCGCGGCTACAGTTACTGACACCCATATTCCGCACTCATAGTCATTTGTCTGAACGGCTGCAGTCTGGTAACCCTGAGTATTAATGGCTAACAGTACCTGCGCAACAACGAACTCACCGTGGGAGGATGGGCCTTCCAGCCTTGTAAGGCTATCTGTAGCTCGGGCTGTGTGGATTTGGCAACGCTGAGAAGTCGATCGATAAGCCGCATGATGTCCTAGTGCAGATATCAGCAAAAGAAAGTGACCGAAAGACTATGGATACTTACATTGACATCATTGCGCCAGGGTTTCTGTTCAGCGAGGCTATCGAAAAGTCGAAGCTCCCGTCGTCGGAAATCGGCAATACACAAAACCCAGTGACCGGGGCGATGAATAGGAAGGATCCAGATATCTTTGGTCCAGAACGTTGTGTGCCTTGTGGCTTCCCACAGTTCCAAATCGGACTTGTAGCGAGCGCGGGGAAGGTCGTATGTCGAAAACACGGCGAAACGATCCAGATTGGTTGAATGCTTGGCCTGGATAGCCGAGAGGAGAAGCGGGATGCATCGGGGTCGATTATGTAACGGGGAAATCCTATCATCGCGGGAAGCTTCCTGGGTCTCACCTTGCCGGGTATGGTCTCATACTCGCTGGGCGGGCATGGTAGCGTTGGATCAAATGTCAAATCCTGAGGATATGAGTCAGCGGAGAGCTACAACATAGCAACAAATTACCAATGGCAACTTCCAAGCAATTTCGGTGGGAACTGTAGGCCAGTGTTGAGGTTCCTCGGGATCTACTGTAGTTATTTCATCGATCAAGTAATCGAGAATGATGATGTCCTCGGAGTCAAGCGTCGGATCGATTTCGAGATCAGGATGGACATTTGTTTGCTCTTCGGAGTGTTCCGGAGCTTCAATTACCGGGGGATTGTCCCAAGGGGTGATATTTCGCCGGCTTCTTGAGACAACGTGATGGCCAATGCCTGGGCTTCTTGGGTATGCAAATCGTATCGAGATGTCGACGTAAATGAGTTGGACCAACGGGGCGGTAGTGTCCGTAGTTCTTCTCGGCGGTGTTGGAGAAGAAGACCAAACTTCTTATCTAGAAGACCGTCAAGAGTAGATCGCTTGGGAGCATCGCAACTTACTGTCGGGAGTGCGGAGAGCGAGCTCAACAGCTGCTAATTCGTTGCTGTACCATCGACAAATGTTGTCTGCTTCGACCCCTAATCGCCGTCGTTCTTCGAGACATCGGTCACGTTTCAACATTGCCCGGATGCCGTTGCGTACGTCTTTATCTTGTATCCAACGCGGAATTTCACCAATAGAAGGAGTGATCCATACATCTTCCATCAGAGAGTCGTGGTTGCGAAGCTCGTTCAGTTTGGTCGGAAGAGGCGTGGGAAGAGGAATAGACCATGAGCTGAGCGCAATACATGTTGAATTTTCGAATGGCACCCATGAGAGCTGGTTGCCGTTTGGCAATCGCTTTCCGTGTTCGTTGGTGCAGTTTCGTACCTGGAAGACACTGAGTTCATCGTTCATGAGTCAGGGTGTATGAAGGACCTCACCGAGCGCTTTCTGGGCCACTCCAACGGCTTGATCTAATTTGTCCCACTCAAAAAAACTCGCTATCGCACGTTTCCTTATGTTGATCTTGAGGTCGCGGGCCAACAAGAGAATTCGGACATAGTCCAAGTCAGTGTTTTCGAGCTCCGGGAACTGGTCACTGACGTTAAGAGACACGTAGAGGGCCTCAACCTTTGTCATCAGGCTATCGTGGGCATGCTCCAAGCTAGCCAAGGCGACCTTCGTGTCTTCGGAGATAGTGTCCTGCTTCTCGATGGTGAGTTTTGCGGATTGAATGGCCCGGTCTGTCGTATCAATATCGGCCTGCAATGCCAACACACTGTCGAGTTCCTTCTTCAGTCGCGCGGGAGCGTCTGATGGAGTCAATCGTCATATCTGAGATAGACGTTGAAGCAACTTACGAGCACGACACGAATGCTGTGATTCTTTCTGAGAAGCCCATTGACGACGGAGCTCTTTAAGGGGAACGCCACATTGTTCAAGCGCGTCTTGAGCAGCTTTGCCTTGGTCGTGAATCCCCCGCTGCAGACGATGCTTGATCCAATCCCCAAGATCCATGCGCATCTCGACGCCAACAGCGGCCGCTTGACGATCAATGAGCCAAACGCGGCGTTGTCGCTGCCACAGAATAGGTAAGTATCTATTCTTATTTAGAGTTCATCAATGAAGTGATGTACCGAGGAAGACCGTTCGATCCCGATCAATTTGATCATACGCGACCAGAGTCGCTCCGTGCCTTCGCCATCCGTTAGGCCCAAACCTTCGGTTATGCGGGGGTTGTAGATGAGCTGGCAAGCCCATTCATGGCCATAAGCATGCATGGCCGTTGTGGTAAAGCGCAATCGAGTGACGATAGCTTCGGGTAAAATGGTATACTGCGACTGGGGTAAGGATGATATTCAGTATATACATGAGAAACTCACCATGGAAAGTGTCCGATCCAGAGTACAACCTACGTCATACAGCATGGTGACAGTCGCACTGGAAGGCAACAGCGAGAAGAGACGGGCAATGAGTGCCAACGAATATTTCTGTTGCTCGCCGGGAGAGTCAATGTTTGCGAAAAAAAGCGGAATATCGTGCCGGCAAATGAGAGCCATAAGCCCGGTGTCGTCGAAACTCTCCATGGACGTCTTCTGCTTCTTACCATCAGCAGCTTCGTAGGACGATTCGCAAGAATCCACCGCTTCGTCAGGAACCTGAGGCTTGCGGGGTTTGGGAGGCTTCTTTCGTTGTTCCTGGATGCGAGAACCCATCGCATCGACTTCGCTTTTCGGGAGAAAATAAGAGGGATCATAGAAAGCAGGTGAATCGCCGGCAGAGTGGCGGTGTCGGTGATGAAAGTTCCCGTCGGTGGCCACATGGATATCACCCCCTTCGGCAAGAGACTTACCAAAGGTGGTGCCACCAAAGCACGCGGGACAACGCTGAACAAGGATTTGTTTGCAGTTACCAGCGGTCATCGGTAGATTAACGGATGAGGTTGGAGGACTCGGCATTATTGCGTGAGGAAGTTCCGAGGTGTGGTTTGCCGAAGTGGATGGGAAGGGTATGGGTTCGGAACGTCTTGAAGCAGCGATCTTATCACGCCATTGTTGAGGAACGTCTTCCATGTTGCGTTTAACTTCGACTAGAAGTATATCATACCATTGTACAGCAAATCCAAGACCACGGCGGAACGGCTCGTGTATCGCCTCGCTCTGTCAATTGGTGACATCGAATGTAAGTCAAAGGGGAAGTGGCGACTCACCTTGTTTACCATCCGAAATCCTCGGCGAATGTAATGATTATGTAAGGCGCCAGCGAGTGCATTGATGGCGGATCGGTAGAAGGCCAGCAGGTCAATAGAAACAGCCATACGTGGCTGCAATGGTGCGGTGGGAAAAAGTCCAAACAGGACAAGTACTTGACCAAGTGTAAAGCACTGGCAGCTGACTACGTTCGTAGTCGTGAAATCTGAGATCACTTGGCATCAGGCCTATTGTCAATGGAAGGAACTGTGACTTACAGTCAAAGAATAGACATAGAATGCTAGTCGATTTTCGGGCGCAATCGTCACGATGACAGAAGGAAAGCGATGACGGGGTTGGTGGGAGCGGCTTCCCCAGCGTTCTAGAAATGTAGTCGAGATATGGCACGATGATTGTTGAAATGAGTGATTTCCAGCTATGATACAAACGCTTAGCGGCTTCATCAGGGAGAATACGCCGTTTATGAGTCTCGGTTGATTGCTCTGTGTCTTCGGGGCCATCAACATCCACAAGGTCTTCCTCGCAGTCGCAAGGTTCGTAAGGAATGAAATCTTGCTCTGCATGTTTGAAGCCCTGGTCACCAGAATCAAAGTCAAGGTCGGATGATGGCTTAGACTCATCCTCCTGAGGTGATGGAGGGGTATTGGCGAGAAGTTTTTCGAGCTTCTCAGTAAGTCGACGACGCTTGGCGGCTTGACCAGCGACCTGGGCAATTACTTGAGTCGTTCGCTTGTCTCGAGGATGAGTAGGACTTTGGAAGTGGAGCCCAAGTCCCTGCGTTACTGGCTGAGCGGCTAGTCTAAGAGGCATGGGATAAAAGGACGGGATGAACAAAGTGGAGAAGAAGATAAAAATAAAGTGAAAAAAAAACGGCCACATACCTGACATATCAGCTTGAAATGGAGGTGGAAATGAGTGCCGAACAGGCACGACGAGGTGCCAACAAGGCCTGGGTGAGGCGTGAACGAGGCGTAGAGGGAGGCAAGTTTTGGGCAAAATCCGGGTCTATTCTACGCAAAGGACGAACGAGGGACGAACGAGGCCAAAGGGGAACTCGCGATCAAGTGGCCACGCCGTTGTCGGGTCATAGAGACCTATTATGCTCTACAAAGGAAAGGGGTCTCCGAGACCGTTATTGCTTCCGAAAAGTGCTGCCTGAGGGGATTGTTGTATAGGGGGGAGTTACAGTCTCGAATTAAGGTTTTGGATGCCCTTTGGGCTCCGTGAAATGAAAGGCCATTTGACTCTGAGTAAGGCAAGTTCGGGCTGTGAGAAAGGTAAGTTCTGGAGTGTGAATAAGCTAGGGAACGCGGGACTTAGCCGGCTCACGTTACCTGGTTTGTTTGTTTCCCATCCCATCCCTGCTCGCCTTTCGCATAGAGGGCATACGTGTGTGCGCTCAAGCGCACGCCCTTAACCTAATGAGTCTTCATTTTTTTCTAATCGCGGCTAATCTATCTTACTCACCAGGTGTTCAATGTGGCAGCATGACAGTCATCTGCGTACCCTTGATATTCAGACGCTTTCTCAGCGATCCTTTCTCCTCTCTCGCCTGCTCCTCCCTGCTACACGACCTGCAAGTCCACATTAGCTGTGATAGAAAGTAAGTGGTTGCGTCACACCTGTTATGTTTAAAGGCTCTTCATAAAGTTTTATTTTTGTTTCATACCAGTGGAGTTTTGGAGCATGTCAACAGAGCAAGGGCGGCCCCAGCCTGTGGGAACTGGCAGCGTGCGTCGGGCTACGGCTTGTAGGGTAAGGCTCCCTTATCCCTGGACCCGAAGGGAAGCCAAGAATTGGTGAGAACTTTCAAGGCGGTCGAGGAGATTGTCGAAGGATAGAGGCATCCAGAGGGTGCACAGAGGCTGCGGGAGGTTCGATGATGATGAAGATGGATCAGAACCACTCACCGTACTTGGAACCGGGCCCAGTGGCCAGCGAGACGAGCTGAACCCCATCCAGGTGGATCCAGGGGGGGAAGTCGATCCCGAACGACACGAACGCATCGCAAGCATTTGCG
>JBBPJZ010000609.1:0-16453 GCA_038089015.1 Chalciporus aff. trinitensis | reverse complement strand
CCTGGACCACGTCGCTAGGTGGTCGATCCTCGTCTTCTTCTGCAATCACCGGAGGCGGCGCTGCCTCACGTGAAGTGGTACGTTGAGGAGTACTTCTCACAGAGGAGGTTGAGGGGTGACGCCGATGACCATCGGATGGTACAACGGGGATGTAAGTTAGAGTGTCCTCGGGCAGGTGTCGGAGTTCATGTTCGAGCATAGGACCCAAAGGACGATCTAGGGAATGATTTCAGAATGTTGATGAATTATAATAAAACATGCGGGGGCCTACCTGGATGAACATCACCACCACCCAACCTGATGATCGTCGGGGCTGCGGGGGAAGGAGGCGGGTAGACCGGTACAGGATGTGGCGGAGCTCCAGAATCTCCCTCGACGAATTCCGGTCGGATAGACCTAGTATCGGATGGAGCTGGCCTTGATGGATCCATAGCGCGGTCTTCTGCTTCGTCAGGGGCATAGTCGGAACGACCGCCTGAACGGTGCCTCTGAAGGCGCCCGCCTGGATCGGCAGAAGTGTATACTTCGTCTCTTTCAGGATGATGTCTTCCATCTCTACTAGGAGAGCGACGCCGTGGAGAACGTTCGTCCCTCCCATCATGACGATCTCTTGGACCTCGACTATACCCGTCATCCCTATACGGGCGATCTCTATCTCGGGGATGTCGAGGTCCGCGACCTTCGTCCGGATAATCATCATCATAGCGAGGGCGATGGTAGGGATCGTCGTCGTAATATCTGCGGGGGTGCCGACGATCCGGAGAATACCACCGACCATATCCACGCGGAGGATAGTCATCGTAATCACGATAATAGGGTCGGTCATGGTAATAATCGTCAGGTGAGTAAGACCGAGGACGTCGAGGATCTCTTCGGCTTGGAGGGGTTCTTGAGCCACGACCTCTGCGTTCTGGACTATATGGGCGTGACCCGCCAGTAGGTACGGTTACAACAACAGGGGCGATAGAGGGGGGAGCCGGTTCCGGGAACGCATGAATTGTTGGGGACCTCTGAGTGTGCGTGTGTATTGAAGGTGGGTGGACCACAATTGGAGGCTCATGGGCAATGGGGGAGTGCTCCTGACTACTTGGTACCACCACAACGGGTGGTCTTACACTTGCCCTCGAGCCCGCACGTGAAGGTGCTGCTGATAAGGGCACAGGCATAGGCTGCCCAACAGGCGGAGGATGGATAATAATTGTGCCTGGTTGTGCCCCTGCAGGAATGGGTTGCATGGGCATCCCGTCTCGCTGCATTGGCGCACCGGCGTAGGGGGACTGGGGTAGTGGGTGAACAACGATGGGCTCCGAAGGAGAGGGAGCAAGCTGTATCTGCCCTGGAGGAGGAATGGGTCCAGTCTGCGGCCCAACGTTGATAATCGTTTGTTGAGGCGGTGGGGAGTGTTGCGGGCTTCTATCCGAGTACGCGACAGGGACGACAGCTGGCACATCGCCGACCGCAGTGGGAGGGATAGGCAACGCAGCAGGACTGGCTGGTGGATGGTACGACTCCTGAGTGGGTGTTGAGCTACGTGAATCATCACCATAGTGTGAGGGCGGAACAATATGCGTAACATTGTGCCCAGGCACGTGGAGTGGCGATTGCGACCCGGATGATGGTGTGGATGGTATTACTGGCTCGTCAGCGACTTCATCAATTCGATGGACATAAACCTCGGGAGACCGCTGCATGTCTTCATATTCACGGGGGGATGGAACAATAGGAGGCCCGCGAGGCTCTGGCATATCCCATTCAGGATGCGGTCCAGGGATAACCGGGGAGCCTACACTTGGTGACCGGGTCCCAGGTATCACTGGAGGATGAGGTCCACCCTGGGGAACGAATCCAAGTGGGTATGGAGCAGGAGGGATAACTGGGGGTATAGGCCCCATGACTGAAGAAGGAAGAGGTGGAATGACGAAGTCCTGTGTCCCTGGTACTGGCACTGCTTGAGGCATAGGGGGGATGAATCCTCCCACTCCCTGGCCTTGTTGCGGTGCTTGAGGCATGGGGATAACCCCCGGCTGGACGTGTGGTCCTAGCTGAGGCAGTGGCGGAATGACCATTCCTTGGGTTGCCTGAGCTTGTGGCTGCGGCATTTGCATACCTTCGGAAGGGTATCCATGAACACCAAGGTCTGACATGCACAGCTTACCAATGCTTACCTGGCCTTCCAGCTAATATCATGTTCAAGTCTGCCCTAAGCTGATCAACGCGAGCAGTGACGCCACGAAGCTCAGCTTGTCGGTCCTGTACATCCCTGGCAAGCCATTCATTGAGGCCACCCATGTACCTCATCAACTCGCGCTGCTGATCCACGGATGCGAGTTGAGCAAGCCGGTGTTCCTGTCGTGATCGTTATTGCGCCCGTTCAAAATCACAACCAATCCGTCAACTCACTCTCAGAATTTCCATCAGCGTGTCAAACAAAGGCAACTGGACCACGGTCTGCGGAAAGCCAGTCAACTAGGTTCAAACCAGGATATCCACTGACACTCACTGGGCCTGGTGGCATTGGAACAAACGTTGGTCCTTGGGCCTGTGCACGACCCTGTCTTGGGTGACCGTCAATGACTGGGGGTGGTGGTACAATGCCTCCCTGGAAAGTGGAAAGTGTGTAAGCCCTTTCCCAACACTTCTGGATCAGCAAAACATACCTCGCCGCGACGACGGTACCAGCTACCGGATGCCTGGCGGGGGTCCTGTCCCCCAAGGGTTGCGGGGGCAGTGGGAGCGCGAGGGGGAACCAGCGCAGGCTCCTCATCATACAAACCGCCCTCAGGCTACAATATCGTTAGACGAAAATACCAAAAGTCACGCAGGGAAAACATACTAAGAATGGCCCTGGAGGGCGAACTTGAGGTGTCCGTTCGGGCGGTCGCGGAGGCTCGGCAGGCGGCAGCTCAGCGGAGCCGGGGGGCGGAATAGCAAAGGCGGTCTGTGGCCTTGTACGAGCAGGGCCGGGAAGTGGTTGAGGACCGACGCGTGGCGTACGATCCTCAACCGGCTGTGACAGCCGCTGACCTCTGGGATGTGCAAGTGGTGGTCTGTCACGTCGAGGAGGGCGAAGGGGTGTACGATGCAAGATTTCTGGGGACCACATTGGCTGAGGAAGGGGTGGGGCAGTATCTCGTCTTAGAACTGGACTCGTGCTCCTGGATCGGGATGGCCTTGGGGCAGGCTGGTAGACGAAGGGGGCCAACGGAGGAGGCTGCTCGATTTCCGAAGGCATAGGCAGTGGAGGGACGTTCAGCAAGTCAAAGAGTTGTTGATCCAAGGAAGGACCAGCCTGGCGAGGTGCTGGCATTCGAATTGGGATATGGCCGCGTTCTCGTCCACGAACAATGTGCTCCCAGCGAGAAAGCAAGCTCTCTGCATCAGCTTGAGAGTCCTCTGACTCAGTAACAGATCCGCGGTCCCGGTCCCTCTCAGATGTTGTAACGCGTGTAGTATCCTCTGCAACATGAGTGGTCGTCTCAGTGATCTCGGTGTCCACTCGGTCTCTAGCTGTCGTTGCTCGCATATTGATCAAGGTCTCGATCAGTCTTTCTATATGGTCCAAGCGTTCATAGACTTCTGTGTTGTCTTGCGGCGCGGGGCGCGTCTGTCGAAGCTCGTCTAACATATGATTGGTTGCCGTTTGTCCGTCCCAGAGAGCGCTCGTCTGCTCGCGCACCTGTGCCAACATATCGCGGATGAGTGTCATCGATATCCCTTCCACTGGTCGGGCCGTAACACTAGACTCTGTGGATTGCGTGGAGGGAGTTGGAGATGTAGGCGGAGGAATTGGGGAAGATGACGACGACGATGTCAGCGAAAGCGTTGGACCAGGAGACGTCGAGGAGGAGGAGATCATTGAAGGAGTGAAGTCAGAAGACGGTGAAGAGGGTTCGGATGGCCAGGCGGGCGAGGGTGACGGGGGCATCTCGAAGTCCTCGGTGACTTCATTCTCGTCCAGAAGACTAAAGTCGTCCGAATGATGAGAGGACAAGAAAGACATGCCAGAGCTCCCCGAACTGACAGACATAGCCCTCCTTGGAGGCGGCGTGAGCAATACTGGGACGAGACCAGGCTGTGTCCTGGGACCAACTGGAGTATGTCTAGAAGCGGAGGAAACGGAGGAAACGACGCTGCTACCACCTACAGACTGGTCTCTGCGTGTCACGGTCACGGATGGAATGAATGGAATAGGTGGAGGCGCAGGTTGTTCTTGAATGATAACTCTTTCGGGTTGCACCAAATGAGTGCGTACGTATTCCGACAGCTCGTGTAGTTCCTCTCGAATGATGCGGACATTTTCAGAGATTTCCTGTGTTTCCTGACCCCTGAACTGATCTATCTCGTGGATATGTTCAAGCAATCGGTCGATTTCATGCGTTATGATCTCTGTGCGTTCAGTGTGGGTTTGTGTCGCCTCAGTCTCTAGAACAGAGTGGATGGAGGCGGGGTGCGTCTGGGGAGTGCTGATACTGACACTCATAGTAGGCGCGGGTGAGACCGGAGTAGGAGCAGGTGACAGAGGAAGGGGAACCGTCACAGGATTGGGATACTGTAAAGAATATGAGTGTTCGGAGGGCCCTACAGAGAACAAGATACTCACATAAGGGGGGAGAACGGAGCTCAGACTACTTGACAATAGGGTGGGTACGGTTGACACCTCGGACGGAGTTGCCTCATCTTCTTCGACTTCCTCCTCCACGATAGTGATTCTCGTCGACAAACTTGACACACTGGACACACTGGACGGCGTGCGTGACAGAGTCGAGGAGGCAGTTGACGACACCGTCAACGGGGTCGGACCACTCGAAGGCGATGACAAAGACTGCGGAGGTTGAGGCACAAACGGGGGGGACGCGGGGGGAGCTGGAAGCAAAGGAGTAGATGGTGCCGAGGACAAAATAGTGTCTGTAATAGCCGTGAAGCTCCCAACGCTGCTTATAGGGGAGATACCGGGACGCGTAAAGGAGGATTCAGCGAAAGAAGTCTCTTGGCCTCCCTGAATGTTGAGTACCTGCGTCAGGGGAGTCGGCTGGAGATGTGAAGAATCATAGGAGACGTCGGTTTCAGGGGCCCACTGGGACGGATGAATGGAGGGTGTAGACTCCGTGCTCGCCAGAGGGGATGGAGCTGACAGGCTCGGCTCGCTAATAGGAATGTCGCTCATGACGAACTCAGAAGACTCGGAGCTCGACATCGAGGGCACCCTCTCAGACTCTTCTTCATCCTCTGAACCGGACTCGAAACTCGTAGGAAGTGAGAGGGAAATGTCACCAGAGCTCACGATCGTCGGAGGAATCTCTGTTTCCTCGAGACGCTCAGTTTCGAGCTCTCGACTCGCAGTGGACACCGATGGACTAAGTAGAGACTGAGGGGGTGGAGAAGGAAGAGGCTCTGGAGCAATATCTGGGAGGACCTCTGCCTCTGGAGATTGCAGCGATGGAACTTCTGAGGGAGGCTTCGGAGGAGGTGTCGGCGCCTTTTCGACGGGTAGGTCAGATGCGAGCGAGCGGGGCGAGCTGACCTCAGATGGAATCGTCTTGCAGAGCGACGCAGTTTCAAACTGGGTCTCTGATTTGTCAGTGCGCTCGCATTCGCAGAGCTCTGCAGTAATATACTCCGTTTCCGTCTCTGTCTTGCATTTCTCGGCGGTGTAGAAATCGGTTGTGGTTTCTGTCTTGCACTTTTCCGCAGTCACGTACTCGGAGGAGACGTCAGAAATGCATCGGTCGACGGTGTGGAACTCGGTGGAGACCTCGGTCTTGCACTGTTCAACGGTGTAGAAGTCCGTCTCGGAAGGGATTGTAGGCAAAGACTTGAAGGACGCAGTAGATGGAGAGTTGGCGGTTTCGTATCCTTCACTGCCAGATGCATCCGGGATCTCCAGAGCAGACAGAGCAGCAGTAGATGGGGCGGGAGTCGGGGTGGTAGAGCGACTTCTAGTCCAAGAGCTCAACGTGGAGCGGCTTTGGGACGCCGTATAGCCTGTCGTGTTCTCCTTCTCAGACGGCCCATCCGTGTAGCTCCGGTTGTATCCTTTCCTTCTGAATCCTGGACTCCTGGATAGGGTAGAACGCGACGGAGAACTGGAGGTGTAACTGCTGTAGGTGTACGATCCGTCGTGCGAGTCACCCAAGTACGAGTTTGACTCGGTGCGTCGGTACGAAAGCGTCGAAGGGACAATTTGTGTGTTCGAGCTACCCGATGTGAACTCGAATGCCGTTTCGTCAGTAATTATACCAGTTGTCGTGGGACGCAGGTCGGACGAGGAGGAAGAATTCGATACCGTGTAGAACGAGCTTGTCGTCGTTCGAGGCTCACTTGATGATGTTCGTGAACCCGCGGAGAAGAAGTTGTCCTCCGAGACTTCAGAGAGTGGACGGCTCTTGGTTTTCGAGCTGGGAGGCGGTGTAACGCGTACATCTCCACCAAGTCTTGGACCGCTAGACACAGTCACCGGCGACCCATCACCCAAAATCATACCGCCAACAAGACTTAGCCCAAAGCCCAAACCAGGTTTGGCATTCCTCGCTCGACTGACCGCCGAGGCAAACTCCTCGTCAAGATCGGTCAACGAACTTGTACGACGGAGAGAACTGCTTCGACTGGGAGCAATGACACGAGGGTCCCCAGGATATATGTACGACTGTCTGGACACAGCGGCGTCATCCGTAGCACGCGCACGCCTTTGGAATGAAGGGGTCTGGGTTACCAATCCAGTGCTTAACGAGTCCGAGAGATCCGACAAACTGGGGATGGTGTGGAGGGGTGGAACGAATACGACAGACGCCGAACCGCTGCCGGATCCAGCACCAGACAAGCTGGTAGTACTTGTGATAGTGCGAATTGTCCTGATGGACCCCGTAGGAGAACCGGGCTCTGAACGGCTGGGTAACTCAACAGAGCGGTCTAAAGCTTCCCTGCAAGGTATCATCAGCATGACCAGATCCCTATCGAGAACAAAGGTAATACCAGATGGCGCTAACCCAACGAACTCTTTCCCTGGCACTCTCCGCGGCTAAACGTTCCACACCGTCGGTGTACAGAAGTTGAAAGGGGCATAGAAGTTCCATCAAAGGCGGGCTGTCCCCTTCCGCGATTTGAGCGCGAGCAGCGATGGTCCCGACATCTTCTTTGGCACTGGGATGGCTGGGCGAAGGAACAGAGCGCACTTCTGTGCAGTTGAGCAGGTCTAACGTTACAACACCTCTACCTCCTCCCGTGGCAACCCAAGACAATAGCAACATGTGGGGGTACAGCAACGCTTGACAACGTTGCCAACGATAGGGAGGGCCAGAGTGCACATTGAGGTACCACAGAAAACCAATCCGAAGTGGCTGACAAAGAGGTTAGACCCAACGACTGAACCGAGTTTTGAACATACCTCACGGCTATCCCTCGCATACGCACCCAAATCGGTCATGTCGAATGGGGGAGGAATGATATTACTGCTCATGCTCTTTGGGGTGGTTGGCGGATCGCCATTGCTGCCGCTGTTCGTATTCTCTGAAGAGGGATCCTGGGCCTTGTCGACCCGTGAAGCGCGCCTACGAAGACCAAATAGACTGCGGTTGTCAGGTTTTATTATTGGAGAGACGGAGGATTCGGTAGTGGATTCCGCCTTCCCCAAACCTGGCGTGCGCTCCTTCCATGCTGCAACGATGTTGCGGACGGAAGTTAGGGGAGAACGTGGGGATGTTTGGGGACGGCGCAAAGTCGAAACCGATGGTGTGATATTTGAGGAACTTGTAGTACTCCTTGCGGCCGCAAAAGTATTGGAGAAGGTACTGGCAAAATCACTGGGGCTCAATGGCGTGGGACTTGTAGCAGTAGTCGTGATGTCCCTGGTAGGAGGTGCCAAAAGGGATGCCTCCGAGAGAGAAGAAGAAGCAGATGAAAGGCTCGAGCCTGCCTTGCTCTTCGCAGGAGACGAAGGACGGGATCCATATCCAGTAGTTGTGCCATAACCGGTCGTCGTGTACGCATAACCTGTCGTGCTGGTCATGTACGGGGTAGACTGGCTTGGAGGGAAGAATGGGCTTCGAGCGCGATTTCCAGGCAAAGAGGAAGTACGAGAGTGGCCCATGGAAGACGACATGTCGGATGGTGTTCCAGCTCGGTCTTCGAAGAAAGCAATCAAGTCACCAGTCCGCCGACCAACAGGACGATCCGACGTTGTATCTGTTACAGAGCGGGTGTGCAAATGGCCAGGAGAAGCGGCACTGACGCGATGGGCAGAAAGTCGAAATCCTTCGGGAGTGGGGTTTGCTGGGCGAGCGCCATCTCGCAAGTACGAGACAGGGCGCGAGGGTATGTTCTCGGTTCGTTCAGATATTGTGCTCAAGCGGTTAGCTTCGCGAGCGTAGATAGAATATGTGTCGAGACTTGTCGAATATGAAGGAGTTGTGCCGGTGTAGGAAGATGGTCCAGAGCCACGCGACCATTCCGTGAGCATGTCCTCTGTTGTGTCCAAATCGTTATCGAGGTCAGTCAGAGCCCTCTCGACTTCAGCTCTTTCATCAAAGGAGTTTTCTTCAGAATAGGAATCATACGAGTTTGCAGACCTGGTTGGTGAAACGTTGAGACGTCGCATGCGTCGATCTGACGTGGCATCATCGCTGTCAGACGAAGCTATCGGTGTATCTGCAATGCACCATCGTAGTAGATCAGTGTGCCACAGTCAAAATACGCACCAGAGCTTGTGTATGAGTATCTTGAGGGGGAGAAGAGCGATTGAGAATTAGAAAACGAAGAAAAGGTGGCCGTTCCGTAGGGGGGCGACCTTGGGTCAGTACTTGATCCGTAGCTAGACATTATTAGCGGTTAGTACATCGCCAGGGGTATTACACTGATCTTCAGTCTTGCTCGTTGAGGGCAACGGTGTGGATCACAAAACCCAACCAGTGAACATCGCACTTCAGGGCAGGCCCGTTCGCGGTCGCGTCGGATCATGTGACTGATGGACTGTTGCTTACGCAATCGCCACACCTACCCCCGCGGTCGCCAGAAGCAGTGAGCAACTTACGACAAGACGCTGAACCCCCATCATGGCTGACGATATGGACGTTGACCCGCCTGCATTGGGATCGGGAAAGAATGCAAAGGACGACGGCAAAGATAAAAAGAAATTCGAAGTCAAGAAGGTATTCCAATCGTCTCGTGCTATATCTCTCCTCTTAGATGTCTTTGTAGTGGAATGCTGTAGCGCTGTGGGCTTGGGGTACAACCTTTCACTCCTTGTCCTGAAATGTTCTAATACACCTGTAGACATCGTGGTCGACAACTGCGCTATTTGCCGCAACCACATCATGGACCTTTGTGAGTGCTGTCCACCGATTACGTTGGATCTAATCCAGTTTCTTTCATTAGGCATCGATTGTCAAGCCAATCAAGTCTCGGCATCAACAGACGAATGTAACGCAGCTTGGGGTATCTGTAACGTACGCACGTTCCTTCACCCACACGTGCTACAAGCTGACCCACCCTTAGCACGCATTCCACTTCCATTGCATCTCGCGGTGGTTGAAGACAAGGAATGTTTGTCCGTTGGATAACCGCGAATGGGAGTTACAGAAGTGGGTCTTATTTCTCAATACTGCGACTACGACTTCGGACCTTATTCGACTTCTCACAGATACGGTCGCTGATTCGCTATTCCTCTTCCCTCCATTGTCGTTGTATTATAGAAGTCTGCTATTCCTGCACGTGTACCAATTTCTTCGCGCCATGTCAATATGTCTGATGCGTTATTTGCTTGGATTCTCATCAATGGTGAGAACCCTTGAGAACACCGAGCCTGGCTAAGTCTTTCCAACGGAATACCTCCATGCCGAATAATACGGAGCCATACGGGCATCCGACTGCACTTATTAGTTATATTGTGCACGAGGGTCTTCTACATGCCAACTGTGGTTACCGATGGAAGCAGGCTGCATGTGTGCAAGTCACACAATGCGGTACAAGGCGGTGAAAACACGGTGAAATCTACAAAGCCTAAGTGATCGGGGTCTGGCGGGCCGGCAACCACCCTCCTAGTTCTTGTCGAAGTGCCTCTTCCTCGAGAGGAGCGAGCGGCCATGCCTTCTCGCGCTTCTCCTCGGACAATGTGCTCCAGTTGGGCGAAGGTGTCGACAATATGTGAGAGAAGTCTTTCACGGAGAAAGGCTTGGTGTCCTATTTTCACGGACCAGCACTCGGGCCACTTCTTCCCAAAGATGAACAAATCACCCACCTGGAAGGTACCACTATCCACCAAATTGTTTGGGTATCCTGCGAATCGAATACCGGAGCAATGTTCGATAATTGGGTCCGATCCAATATCGAGAAACACGTCCACTGTGGTGGAGCTATGCATGCGGAACTGGGACAGTGATTAATAGAGAACCTCACATTTACGTCTGATTTACCTGATGACACCCAACGACTATCACACATTCCGATAAGTCATGGAGAATGATACTACCTGCGATACGCGGTAATAACAAGACGGACCCGGAGACCCTTTGTACGTGGAGAGCAGTGATCTCCGCGCGATCCTCGTCTCCTTGGAGAAGATTTACAATGCAATTGTCGAGATCGGATATAGAAACCTCCGCCGAAGACCCTGGATGAGACACATCAAGCAGGGTTAGATAACGACAGGAGAGCGAAGCCAGCGTCCTCGCAGATTTAATAGCGGCTGATCGATGTTGATCGGGGGGAGGAGGAAGAACCTCTCCCGATGTGGGTTCGGTCGACGTCTTTGGTTTCGTGGCCTTTCGCTTGAACGCAAATTTGGGAACATTGGCGGAGGCCCCACGAAGCTCCTCAACTCTTTTCTCTAATGTCTTGAGTTGCTGCCGAACATGATGACTGGGAGCCCGCCTGTCGAAGCCACCTATCACTTACAAGTTCGCACTGTCTTTGATCATAACTTGGTAGACTTCCAGTAGCATCACCGAGGGTTTTCGTTAAACGCGAGAGATCCGTAGAAATATCCTGGAGCGTAGTTGGGGGGACATCTGAACTGCCTTTCAGGATATCCACTCGCGATGTGAGCTCTACAAACTCCTCATTAGGGTGCAACCGAATATAATTCATGATGAAGCAAACCAGAGGCGGTGACAGCGAAATCGGCACAGAACTTCTGCGCAAAAGTCCACTTGGGTTCGGATCCGGACATTATTGGTATCGCTTGAGATGACCCGGTTGAGTTTCAGCCTGAGATGCTACAATCGTCAAGACCATGTACGTATATCGCGCAGCACAATGCTTGACGTAGACGAAGTGGGGAAAAGAATCCGTGAGAGACCAATTTGTGGCGGTGCCCCTTTCCAACAGCTGGCAAGGGCCAACGCTGTCTGGCTTGTCGTCGACTATCATCCAGACTCTGATTCCAGAGCCACTGACGGTGAGCACTGCCCATGTCCTGATGGGACGATAAAAATCAGAACACAGACGCCTACCTGCATCCTTTCATCCATTTTCCACCATGAGCGAAGCGGCCGACCTCATTACAGCCTGCTGTTCGTTCCCAATTATTGCTGACTAGAAGAGTGTACACTCACATTGGTCGCCTCCAGGTGTCTGTGGATACGTGGCTCTTGAGAGCTGGTGCACTCTTTGTGAGTTTCAGCATGAACTGTTCGAGAAATTGAGAGCAGACCCGTCCTTTGCATAGTTGCCTATGGTGCTGATGTGTCCTGCTGTGGGGGTCAGCGAGGGTGTTGTGGAAGTTGCTGCGATTCCTCATTCAACCAAGATGACATGGATGCACGCATAAAGGAAGAGCAAGCAAAGCAGGGCGACAATGCCCAGCCAGTCAACTCGCAACCCGCACCCTCGCAGGGCATGCATGTCTCAGATGACGCACCTCCCGGCAATGTTGTGCAATCCTGACCTGGTAGATGTAACTCTCAAAATATTTCCCAGTCTTCCTTTCGAGAGTTGCGGATGTCAACTCTGTTCAAACACCCATGAAATAGGCTTGAACTACATATATCCTTCTCTTGGACTTCTTTCTGTTCGGAACTTGGTTTACCCACTGTATCTTTACGCTTCATGGTTCTGAGGTAATTGTGATATATAGCCTATTTGATCCAGACTTTTACTCCCTGCCAGAGTGGGGGGGTCTAGATGCCTCCATGATTCAAGTGCTCATACTGCTCACAGGCTATCCTGGTGTTTTGAGGTGACGTGAATGCACCTCGTGCAAGGGATTTAAGCGGCAAGCGTGTGCGACGAAAGCCACGCAGGGCCATCTGGCAGCACGAATCCACTCTTGTGATTGTGTCGGCTACCTGCCAAACTCGACACGGGGCGCCCTCCAGACGATTCCGACGGAATTCCATGTCAGGCTCAGAGTCAGTAACAAGAATCTTGGCCATCATATGTGGTGGATGCTGTGAGAATACAGACCATCCCAATCCAATGACAGCCCTCGTAATAATATGTTCTCCATCAGGTATCGTTGTCGGATCAACGTCTAACTCGTTGTGCAGTCTACGTTCGTCCTCACGACCTTGTCTACATGCCGTACAACTAACCCCACCCATGGGACTATCCCCACAAACAAATAGGTCCATTGGGGTTCAATAGAACATTTTGCAGCGACCAAGGATACTGCGGTTGTTGTTGCAGAGATTCATTCGACGAGGAACGCTTTGATGAAAAGATGCAGAAAGAGATGGAGCGGACCAAAGACAAGAACATTTACACATTCGTCAAACCTGTTGAGACAGAACCCCAACCGATGTCAGAAATGTCCGTGGAAAGACCGGCGACTGAATCAGAGCAAGGATCTGAACCTGACAACGCCCAGACCGATGGGAGGCCGTGATGGGTAAGTCTTTACTGATATATCTTTTCATCTTCTTGTGCGATCTAGTTTTGAAGATATCTCTCTGGATCAGGTTTGCCCGGGGAAGCCGGGAGCACCCCTCGGTGGATTTGAGGCTCCGGTATTGTAACAATTCTTGATAGTTTATTTAGATCATCTTCTACTTAATGACTTGCTGACACGTACATATGGTCACTGATCAACGGGCACACGGTTTATTACGGTGTGGGGCAACACCCCACGCTGCCTTCTTATCAGGGGGACCATTAACGGTACAACATGGGATGTGGATCATGCGAGTGTTGCCACTGTGTTGCCCCTTTAGGCTTGCGTCTGGCCTCCATATTGCATTCTATCATTCAAGCCTTGAGAGATTTCACGCATTCAGCGAAGCGTTAATTATCAGAAGCTCCCCAGACTCGCGGCCCGGGCACCAATGTCATCCGACTTGCTCCGATTTTTCCACAGAGTTCATGAATCACTGGCAAGGCTCTCTGTTCCGCTCCTTCAGGGTTCGGAAGGGCAAGCGCGAAGTACAATTTAAATATTAAGGTTTGGTTCCGTGCCCGTGCGGCGATCACACACGGAAGATTTGTCAGTGGTGGTTTGTCGTTTTGACAGCGGCAATGGAGGATGGGCATGTCAATCCTCTCATTGTGCTACATTTTGACGTCCTTGACGTTCTTGTTGCACAGGCCCGTCGCGCCAGAAGGACCCTGGAATGATATGCCTAGGGACTTCGCAACAGAAGTACAGAAATTCAAATTGCATACGAGGCGGCAGTGGGAACGGCAACAAGTTCGCCGCGGGCGCATTGGAGCTCAGTTACAAGAGAAATATCGATTTTCAGCCGTTCGGACTTTATCAGTTTGTTTGTCGCAGAATCCGGAAACGGAACAGTGGTTCGCGATGATTGGTTCACTAACCGTCCATCCTTGGTTCGTGAACGAGCCTGTTTCCGTCGGGTATATTTAAATCAGCGTATACGAGCCATCCGCGACATCCACGAGTCATCCATGTCACCCGGACTATGACCAGCGTCAAGGAGAGAAAGCGTACCAAGGGCGAAATTGCTTGTGCGGAGTGTCGCAGGTATGTTTCACAGCGCCTTCCTGAAATAAACATTGTACTTACTGTAACGAACCTTCTTTTCTGTCACCAGATTGAAAGCTCGTTGCGACAAGCGAGGTACTGCGCCTTTGCCGCAATTTAATTACTTGCCGCTGATCTGCCTCATGCAGTGCCCTGTTCGACATGCATCAAGAGAGGATGCGACATGTTGTGTCCAAACAGTGCGTGGTTGTCGTACAGAGTGACGTCCTGCAATAACTCCGCGTTCGTCAGGTACGATGCCTCCTGGGGATGGCAGTCGGTATGCTTGCATGCTACATGTCCAGACTATTCCTTAGTGGCGCTATCAGGTTCGTTGGTGCAGCTGAGGAGTTCCTTCGCCGAAAAATAACAAAGATGGAAGAGCGCATGCGTTCACTCGAAGATGCATTGGTCATCATCGCAGGGCCTTCTGCTAAGGATCTAGAACCCCTGTTGAGTGAAAGGTGGCCAGCCGAAGAAGATGAATGGGCCGCCGAAGATGACCAAGACCCGATAATCGTCAACGAATTTAACAAATACGGTCTCGCAGACACCCTTGGCGCTCTCCATCTCGACGAGGTTGTACTGTCTAGCACAGCACACGGAACCTATGAACATTCAGAGGTACGACTTTTAGAGGTTTGATCGATACTTGATCGATGTCTCAACGTGAACCTCTTCATCATTCTGCAGAGTCTTCTAATCGTGCGTCATATTCCATCTGGGGGTTTAGCATGTGTGAACCTATCTTTTAACAGCAAGCAAAAGCCTTCATGACAGAGTCCTCGTCCCCTGCTAACTTGTCAGAGGAAATCAATGGTTCTTGCCTCCCATCACAGATCAATGTATTCTATAACGCATTTCCTTCTACCCCATCCGGAATTCCGACTGAACCCGTACAAGAAATGATCGAGTCATATCTTCCACCACTCCCTCGCGCCACTGCGCTCTGCGAGACTTTCTTCCACTCTCTCTCCTGGATGTTCAGTGTTGTTTCTCGGCAACATGTCCTGGGTGAGCTGATTCCTACAATTTATCGGTATTCGAGCGGACAAACCGCTGAACCAAGGGCATATGGCTCTCATGATCTCGCTCTCCTTCTCGTCGTTTGTGCGATTGGCGCACTCGTAGATCCCTCGCTTCCGCCGTACAATGCAGAAGGTCAACACTACCACAGGCTATCCAGAGCTTCGTTGTGCTTGCGGCCCATCTTCGACCAGCGCTCCATCGTCACAATTAAAACACTGAATCTAATGAGCATATACAACGGCATGTGTGGCATCGAAAGCAAGCTAGAAAGTTCATACCACCTGTTGGACCTTGCTGCTCAGGTAGCGCTTCAGGTATGGTCCGTCCATCCTCGGTTGTTTAGAACTCAATATCCATCAGATTGGTTTCCGTACGTTCGATGGTTATCTGCGTTTCGAAAGAAACTCAGCGTGTTGATTAGACAAGGATCCCTCTGTATGGGGGATCACAGGTCGAGAGGCATACGAGCGGCGCACATACTTCTGGTGGGCAATTTTGCCGATCAAATCTTTCTTTCACTAACCACAAATTCTCCAGGGACCTTCTAAATGGGACATTGTGGCAGGTAGATTGAATCCATTGTTGTGGCGAGAGTCCAGTTTGAGCGAGATTTTATCTCCGCAGTGTTTGGTTGCCGGTCGGCCACCCGTAATTGCACCACCTGTGGTCGAGTGTCAAATACCAACGGACGAAGAAGAGGCGATGTACCAAAGGGGTGAGGTACCACGAGGTTGTAAGTGCGGCTCTGTATCGTGCGTTTGCTTGGTATCAATGACGTTGCAGTCGGACCCTGGAGCTTCAAGTTTATCGCGGAATGTTTGATCCCTGTTGTGGAGGCCACGCAGTCTGCGCGTCCTCCGAGTTATGATGCTATACTCGCTTTGGATCGTAAGATTCGTGAATTCTCGGTTCCATTGGAACATGGTCCATCGAACAGCAGCCAAATGTCATTGCAAATGCAAGCCTTCACGAGAAGTCAACTTCGAGAGCTCAGTAAGTGGTTTTATTTGTTTCACTTCCGCTGCTTACCGAAGTCAGCACTTCTTTTCCTCCATCGAGCTTTCTTCGCCCAGGCTTTGGCAGATTTTCCCTGGGACCCACTGAGGAGCCCTCATTGCCAATCGTTTCTGACTACATATCAAAGCGCAACTGCGGTTCTCAGTGCTATTCGGAGGCAGTTTGCAGATCTTCCCGTGCTGTGCTCACGTGTCTGGCGCCTTTGGTCCTTCGTATTCACAGCCGCTGTTAGTGAATCCCGCACCGCCTTAGCTAGGATCACTAACCAGTGTCTGAACAGACGATCATCGGTACTGTCGCCATCAAGCAATTGGCAGTGAAGCTCGAACCAGAACCTTTTCAACAGCTAGATCATGCATGCACGCTCTTCCATGAAGCAGCTCGAACGAGTGTTCGAGCCCAGAAAGCCTTAGTACGGATCAATCTCCTTTTAGATCTCGGTCCGAAACTCACGGACTGATTAGCCTATCCTCCTCCGCTTGCGTCAAAAAGCCGTAGAAG